>JAQFXY010000005.1:0-121900 GCA_034693865.1 Ceratophysella sigillata
ACACATTTTTATCATTTTAAGTACGAATTACGACGATTAATAATAAAAACCGGTTTAAACCAAAAAAACCTGGTTTAAACCAAAAAAACCTGGTTTATTCGGTTTTTTTATAAAAACCATGGTTTTTATCCACCCTGAAAATGATACAGTTCGACGTTCAGAATCGCCCAGAATAATTGATTGATATTATCCGACGAATTGATGATGATCAAAGTGGTACAGTTTTAGGAAACTTAATCACGAACCTAACCTCAAACTTCAGGCAAAATTATTACTGCAATAATAATAATTTGGTTAAAGTTTGAAATAAGGACCGAAGGCTGCGATAAACACGTAATGGTAAACATTTCAACTTCAACCCCCTACTCTTGCATTAACTTCGGCCGGGTTAGTTGGGATCTGCCCAGAAGGTCGGGTCCGAATCTAACTTCCAATTTTTTTTTCTCTGTATAACTTCTATTGTATAGTATATGCCTAATGTGTTTACCGTTATGTTGTATGTTGTATGTGTTTGCTACGGATACTTTTACAGAGTATCTCCTGCGCCTTGTTTCGTTTGAAGCAAATAATGCATTTGAGCGTACGGTCAGATATTTCGTAGCTACTGTAAACTGTTACTGTATCCTGCGCTTACCATTATGAATAGTGTTTATATGTCTAAACTGGGAGAGCCTACGACATATGACACAACTTTCATAAGCTTATGTGTACTTCAAGTAGCTCATGTTTCCTGATTCTACTTACAGCCGCACTGTAGCATGGTGGAGAGAACTCCGTGTTGGTCAGAGCTGGTCACGGGTTCGAGTCCCATGGACTTCCTCTTCTTACAATGGGCTTGCCTCTCGACATCACCAAAAAAACAGCAAAATGATTAAATGTAAAAAAAAGAAAAAGGAAAGGTAAAAGATACGGATAATTTTCCGTCATTATCCTTCACGGTGAGCCCCCAAGGATGAACGTTAGGAATTCACACGTGTGTGTGTGTCGAACGGTAGTCAAGTGGGGGTAGATAATGTAAAAAAAAAACGATGTTGAGTAGCGAGAACAGTAACGATATAGTTGGGTTCAATTCCCAGCATAAGGCGAGCAACTTTTTGTAAAATCGTCTGTAGTTTTTCTTCATTGTCAAAAATCATTTGTACTAGCTCAAAAATGAATGAACGAATCTATCGATTTATCGATGATCTTTGTTTCTATCTGGCCCGGGGTACTTCTCGAAATTAGTTGAGCCTGTATTGTGTGCTAATTCAAGTTTTGCTTACAATAACCACCGCGCAATAGAGGAACTTAATGAAGTCATGCATCTGTTGTCGGAATGGGATCGCTTAAATTCACTGAAATTCTCGCTAGACAATACACATAGACCCGTTACGTAGACGTGTGTTGAAGGCGATCCCATTTCAAGTTCAAGATGGACAACATTTGAAATATTGCTAGCACGCTTCCACAGTTATAGTGAAAATGTCTCCCTTAGTCGTGATAATCCTCGTAGCTATCCTGAAGTAAGCCAAGTTGAGAACTAAAGCTGATATTAATTGTTTGTTTAATTTTTCCAGTTCCTCGCGTGGAAGTCCAGCTGCCATCAAACGAGAAAGTACAAGTCCTTCCAATGGGATTCATCATTTGGGAAGCTGCGGACTGGATCGGAATGAGGAGACTCACCAGAGCGGCTCCTCGGACGGAGAGTCCATGGGCCCGGACGAGCAGGACGATCTCATTGGGGTTGACAAGCAGGAAGACTTAGCGGAAGACCTCTCCTTCTCCGCCGCCCATCCGCTCGACTCCCGAATAGACTCACACCGATTCGACCAATAATTCCAATTCTCAATAAGAGTACGTGTCCAGCTTGAGCCATTCCAAAGAAACGAGTGCGACGTGAAGATTGGGAGAGAGAGAGTCAAGTTGTGTTGAATTTTAATCGTTTATTGTTGGTGCATCATCTAAGTTAACCAAATTAGTGTTTAGTAGACTTTGACTATCAATGTGAGTAGACTTGCATCATTCGGAGTGGGAAGGACTGGAGAGAGCCGAACAATCCCAGGAAAATCCATAGAATATGACATGAATGAAAATACTCAACCAGTAATAATTGTTCGGCTAGCCAAGCCCTGCTCCCATTTGTACGAAGGGAAGGCTGAGAGTGAACTGTGCTGCCCCGCCCTCATGCCATCTCCTGGAATCCCCAACCTTCCTCCCACCCACTTGTATTAAGCTTCTGTGTTTGACCTTTTGAACCAAGGCAAAACTGTTTGAACAGTCGTGAATCCACCTAGCCTACATAACAATTGAGCTGTCAATCACGCCGCCGAAATCGACTTTGCAATGTATACTTGAATGAGACATAGAATATTTGTAACGCAGTTCGGTAGAGAGGAAACCCAGTGTAGGAGCATGCGGTACTGCGAGTAGTGTGGAACCTAGGAGTACTAGACGCGAGTGGAATACTGAATACTTGTATTACTTAAATGTTAAATGGCGACTACTGAGCCGGTGGAGAGGATATTTGTAAGCAGATCTCAAACATATGGCAGTGTTCTATGGAATTCTGGTTTTCCTCCAAGACTAGTTGAACTTTGATCTGTTGGCGCAAGAACTTAGTGTTAGAACTCTAATCATCTTGTTATCTAATAAGTACCTACGACCTACACCTATGCTACATATGTATTTCCTATTTATCAGCCTATTTATAATTTTCCCACTTCTCTAGCGCTAGCACCTAAACTACAACGAGGCTTTTTGTCAGAAAGTATTCCATGTTGTCCAGAGTCGCAAGGGAGGGTTGGTCTTGTACTATGAATAATTTAAACAGTAGAACTAAGTTCAACTATGTATAGTTATATTGTACGTATCGTAACTTTAAGTTTGGAACGAATGATTATAGTCTAATTGTTGAATACACTCGAGTTTCCGACTAGTCTACAACCAACTCTAAGCGAAATGTAATCCACTCATTCACTTTCACCACCTTTCACCATACCACAATTTAGGCTAATTTTCTAAAAGCTAGATTGGTGTCTGCCAATTTTGTATTTGCAAAGTTAGCCCACAATTGTGTATTCCTATGATTGAAATTCTGGCCAATCTCCTTCTGTTGTAGTGTAGGCATTTTATAGTGAATTTTTTGGTTTTTCCGAATTTTTTTTGGGAAGATTCGGAGTGTTGGAAACCATTTGGGTTACACATATATAAAAGTTGTTAAGTTAGCATTTACACTTAGCTACAGCAGTACTGGGTTTCTCAGAAAGATTTTTATGAAAACTGATATGAAATGAGTTACAGTCAATCACATATTTCCTGTTCACCAGAGTATCTTGACCATGTTTGTTTACTGGTCTGAACCAAATGCGGTAAAAACAGTAGCCCAATTATTCACAAGATTCAGCTCTGTTCTGGATTTTACAAACCATTGTGAGATAGGAAATTATTGATGAAAAGGATGACACGGAGTCTTGTTCTCAATTCAGCAATAATGTTGTTATAGTTCAAGTCAAAAGTTTTTTAAATTCAGCTTTATTGGCTTCTTTGCACTGAACTGGAACACTTAAGCTACTGTGATTAACCCACTGGGCGAAGATCAGTAAATCCAAATCGTTCATGTACCCCGTTGCTCACAACTTATTTTTTCATAAACAAAATCATCTTTGCTTCCAATAACGAAAAATGAAAGCCTGAGTGGGAAGCAGATTCATAGTATACGAAGTGTTTCGTGTGTTTAAGTTAATAGCCACAACTTAAGTGGGAATAAGTGTAATTTACAAAGTCTTCAGAGAATGTCAAGTGTATTGGGTACTTATTACTGTGTAGACGAACGTCAGGCGGATTTTATGTATTGAACAACTGTTGTTTGG
The DNA here is from genome assembly GCA_034693865.1 of Ceratophysella sigillata. NCBI lineage: Eukaryota > Metazoa > Arthropoda > Collembola > Poduromorpha > Hypogastruridae > Ceratophysella > Ceratophysella sigillata. Next base: position 3,849 of record JAQFXY010000005.1, read on the forward strand.
GTAATTTAGCCGGTGTATCCAGTGAAATTTCTTCACTCATCTTTTATGCTTGCACACAGTCAAAACAATTAAGATAAAGATATGAATTGAAGACATTTGTTGTTTACTTAAAAATATATTTAATGCCAACATCATACTGCATTGTGTGATTGTTTCAGATCTGAATCCAAGAATTTAATTTAACAATCATGCAGTTATACTGCAGTGAACAGGCACTAGTCCCCGTCCTACTTTAACAATTTCAATAGACACGAATTATCCGAAGGATTTGTGAGAACGAATCGGTGTAACAATGTCAATCTTTTTTAATGCCGGGTTTGGAAAACAGATCCATGGGATATCCAATTGTATCAATGGGAAGAAGTTCCCTCGAAATTGTTATCCTTTAAGTTTGTAACCTCAAACTTTAAATTGCGGCTAGGTTACGTATTGCTAGGCAAGGCTGGGTTACATATCGTGGAATTAGATGAAATATATACTAGTAAAGTTAGGTTATGTTTTCACCAAGAACTTTAATCGAGCAAACTGATTCGAGGGAGATTTTGTGGGGGATCTGATTTGAGGAAAACTACTGTTAAAACTACGTGTTATAAAAAACGTTGAGCAATGTTGATTTTGAAATTATCACTTGACCTTCACTGTTTGCTAAAGAGAACTAGATCAGATAACCAACGATTTACAACAATTATAATTATGCATTTGCATTCAATTTAACTATTAAAATGCTTTGTAAGTAAGTGTGGGTGAGATTGGCAGTGATTTTGAAGAGTTATTTCATTATTGTCAATTTCCGTGATTTTGCCACTCCACTGTGTACGCATTATGGAACATCACGATCTGAACAGTTGTTAAATATTTATTTTATTTCATCCAGAAATTGATCATAGGAATAACAAAGCTCAAGCTGCACCTTAATTGACGCTATGTTTAGTGAAACATCTCCAACTTCACAATTTGAAGGAAATCTTAAGTTCGGTACACATAGATAGATTTAAATAAACTTTCCGTCGGTTTACACATTAATGTACATGTAGTCAATTGGATTTCGATCCATGCCGGAGGAGCTAATTTTTGAGAATCGATTCCCGCTTCCCGCAAGCAGAGTGCTATCGTTTCCAATCTGACCATCAAAGTCGTGCTCCAGGTACTCGGCATCCTGGCCTTCCGAATGTTTGCAGATTTTCTCCTGATAACATGGATTCTGATACCTGGAAGTGAAAAGTACAGACGTCAAATATCGGGGAAACTGTGTGAAAAAAAGGACAAGAATCGCAACACGGCAAGAATCCAGCGGATAATTATCCATATCTTAACCTCCACACGCATTCAAATAACTCTGCATAACTTATACTGATTATTGAAACAGGTTTTGCCATTCAATATCCAATAAAAACATGGTTAGCCCAAGTTTTAATGTCCATGTGATGGACTTAATTGAAAATACTTTTGAAATTAAAAAAAATATGGATAAAACCTGTTTTCATATGGGCAGAAAAATGGAACTCAAGAAATGGATTCTGCAAGTGCTCTTGACTAATACGAGGAGGAGTCAGAAAAAAGCTGTAGGACGCCTGCAGTATAGAATTTTGGGAAAAGAAACAAGGATTGTGTTTTTCATTTAGCGGTTGGGACAGCATACTCGACGACTACAACTATTGAAGCATGTACTTTTGTCGTGAGGACTTATGAGGAATTTTCACAGGCATGTCGCTTGGACCAAGGGACCTGGTATTTGCGTTCCTTACTCCAGATACTCGTGAGTTTGTGGACATTGGCGTACTGTCAAATGAGAGTGCATACTCATAGCCTCCATTCACATCAACCTCTCGGCTTTCTGCTCTACGTGATCTTCGTTTTCGTTGTCCATACTCGTCCTGACCCCGGAATCCCTGAAATAAGTTCGGCATTTCTATTGAAACTTTTTATAAATAGTGAAATAGGGAACAATTGAATTTTCCGTACCCCGTGTGGTTCATAGCAAAAGTCAGAAGACCTGTTGTTGGTAAAAGCTTGTCCTTCGTGTAAATTGAACGTGGCATACGGGTGAATGTCATCAGCAATTTCTAGAAAGTACAACGTACATTGGGAACAGAAGATAAATATTGATGACCAACATTCACGAGACTAAATTCGAACCTGGAATGCGTTCACAATCCGATACGTGCTTCTCCCTTATCACTGTGTAATCTTCATCCAACGGAAATCTTCTCACATTGTTCTGCATGGTGAAGGAATTCAGCGCATTCTCCTCCCGACCTCGCTTTTCTAAAAAAAAATCGAATAAATGTATTCAACTACTACTCAACTGGCAAAACTAAATTGACCAATATTTTGCATTTCTCTAGATGAAATAGTGGAATTGATACTTGAATGAAACATTTGATAAAATATAAATGTCCAAACTTTTGGGAACTGTGAAAACATTTGATTGGCATAATCTGAACGTGCAACACGTTCTCCATTTGTATGTGCAAGAAGAAAGCATGTTGCAGGTTATCTTATTTTATTAGTTAAAGTTGTGTGCAAACTCAGAATAAGGCTTTTTCCTATTATTGGGCTTTCTTCGAGATTCTCAAAACGCTATAGAACACTCCAAATACTCACCTAAGCTAACTCGGCGAACTATTTGAACTAAAAACTAACCTAACATATGGTTAATTAGGACTCGGCTTGTATGCACCTGTATAGCCTACGTATAGGGAGCATTTTAGATTGCTATTTTTTGTTAGATTTTGGCCGAATAGTCTGCCTTTGCTAATTTTTTAAACTATCACACCCACTAGGATTAAACACGAGCTAAAACATCGATGAATTGTAATTTCGTTTGGGATCTATTGAACAGATAATGTAGCAGATACTGCGACAGATCGGTATTTGCGTTTCGCCAATATCATTTTCACCAATTTCTCCTGAATTGCGTTAAGCACTTACTCTTTTTCCACCAGACAATTGCACAAGCACAGCTTCCCGAAGCGACGAGGACGATGCCAAGGGCGAATGGGAGAAGCGTGGTAATATTCTGATAGACACTGCTCAGATTGTCTGACATGACGGAGGCTGAGTGGGACAGGGGAACGAAGTACTCTTTGGAAAACTCACTGGGCCCAATTTGGAGCCGTACTTTGACTCTGTACTCTCTCTCGGGCAAGAGGTCATTGATATGCACCGCATCACTCAGTCCTGCCCGACTCGCCACAACCCACTTCTCTCCCGCTGCTTTGTATTCCACAACAATGGAGCTCCGCTCACAGTCATCCAAATTCCAGAGTGACAGGTTGAGCGTGATGGACGTGGCGTTGTAGTGGAGGAATTGGGATTGGGCGGGGATCAGTAAATATCCCTCAGCCTCAATCTTGATTGTTTCACTCGGAAAACTAATGCCCACTTGGTTGTAGGACGTGATGAAGAATTCATAACTGGATGAAAAACATTCGGAATGCAGAACTTGGTGGGTAAACACTTTGCGGCTAATGGCCACTTCTTCCCATTCACCCGCGTCTTGGCGGAAGTTGAGTTTAAATCCTAAGATCTTTGGCCAGCTTTCACGCTCCTCAACTCGCCAGTGAAGTCGGACTGAATTATTTTCACTCCGAGCGTAGAGCAGCGGTGGAGAGGGTGGAACTGCGTAAATTGATGTCAAAGGGTTATTACACTGGTGCTCATTGCGGACGGGCCAGTGGCTTGGCATGACGAGAAGGATTTCGTGATTCTGCGAACTTTCTATCTCAAATTATCAATGGTCAATTCAGGTGTAAACAGTACTTCCGGCAGTAACAAGCGATGTTCCACGTGTTTCGTGAATGCAAAGCAATGTGCATCGGGTGTTCGAAAAATCACGAAATTCTTGTTGCCGTGCCAAGACACTAGCCCCATCGCTGTGACTTCCCTGTAACTGTATATTAATTTAGAATACTGAAATCATACCTTGAACTTGCACAGCGTAGACGATTTGATCAGAGAGTTCATGGGATCCAATTCGGTTCCTTACAATGCAAGTGTAATTCGAACTGTCTTTCGCATTCGATGTTTTAATGGATAAAGTTTCGTTTTTCTGAGAATCAAGAAAAGTATGACCGCGCTTCCATGTTAAGCTGGGCTTAGGGTTGCCGATATGCTCACAAGTCAGTCGTAGTTCCGTCTTCCAATGTGGTCTAATTACACCACCAAATGACAGTATCGCTGCGGGAACTGTACCTGCAATATAAATCACGTAGGAAAGGTTAGACAAGGATTTTAATGGGTCTGGAAACCACTGACATGAGTTCTTAATTAGTATTATGTTCGTCCCAATTCCTACCTTGAAAGCCTGAATTTTTAAACGTAATTGACTTGCTCGGCTTTCCCTCCCCGATCGAATTTTCTGCACTAACACAGGCTTCCAAGCTGATATCTCCTGGATTCAGCTCGATCAAATAATAGTTCAGAATCTGTGGAGCCACTATTTTCTTCATTGTTTTCACTTCCATTCCTGGCTCGTGAGTCCGTATGTAAATGTGATAGTTTCGGATAATTCCATTGGGTTTCTTTGGCTCGAGCCAGATGAGCGTGCTGGTGAGGCCTATATTTTGAATTACTTTCAGATGAGTTGGTTCAGCAGGAAGGGCTTCCTTCGTTTGGCAGAATACTGTTTCACTGGGACCGTCTCCCATTTTGGAAAAGGCGATCACTTCCACAATATAGTTGGAAAACTCTTGCAGACCATTCACAATTGTCGCCAATCCGTTCACCTTCGACTCCAGCTCTCCTCCGCCTACAATTATGAGTTCAATCAATGCATGATTTATTGTTCTACGAAGAAAGTTCCAAAAAAATAGCCCTGTAAAAGTAGTTCGCTAAAGTTTACTCGTATGAGTTTGTCCGAAATACTTTCGGGAAACCTAACCTTTTACTATAAGACATAGCCTTAACCTAACCGAAATGAACTTGATCGGAATTTAAAGTTTGAGGTCAACGGAACTCCTGAGGAAATTTTTCGAGAGAAATCTTGCTCATTCTCAAGGTGCTTTTATGTAGCAACATTAAATTTGAATATACGTGAATTGACATTTTTCACTCATATATACCTTCTTTGCTGCCTCCAGGGCTATCCATGAGTTCAACAGTAACTCGGTAGCCCAAAATTATGCAATTCAATGGTTTCTTTGGCGGCTGCCATGAAATTTGAATGCTGTGGGCGGTCAGGCTGTGACATTTGACTTCTTCAGGGCGTTTAGGTTTATCCTCAGCTGTCCTCGCAAATATAAATGTAGAATTTGGACCGAGGCCCGCCGCATTAACTGCTTGAACAAGGACGATGTACTGCGTGAAGCTTTCGAGTCTTCTCAAAACCGCAGTCAGGACTCCACCACGCACAATCTTACACTTCTCTTGTGCGAGCAAATCTCTGATGGGATTAAAAATAAGCCAGTTTTAATTAATTAATGCCGACACATAATATTTTCGTAGACGGAGAATGTGGCCTACCTCTCCTTTTTGTAGTAAACGTAATAGCTTGTAATTTCTCCATTCACATGTTCAGGTGGAAGCCAAGAAACGCGTAGCTCGGTAGAACGACTTCCGTCCTGAACTAAAATATTTAATGGCGGAGATGGAGCTTCTTGGTCGGTTAGAATCTGGGAGTGAAAGGCAAATAAATGTCATTATTATATATGTTGAAATTACAATATTTAATTATATGACATATGGGCGAACTTGAGCCTACCATGACTGCTTCACTTAATTCGGAAGTTCCAATTTGGTTCCTTGCAGAAATCCGGAATTCATACATGGTAAAGGGTAGAAGACTTTTAATTGTGGTTGTGCTTTGATCCCCATGCGTGAAGTGCTTGTAAGGTGTATCAGTCCATGTTTCTATATTCAGAATTAAGAACTTATTTAAATCACGAATGCAAAATATTACAACTCACATACGGATACGTACCTCTCTCCTGCTTATACCAAATTATAAAATCCAGGACATAAGTTTCGGCTGCCCATGCTAAGGTAACGGAGCGACTGGTTTTCTTCAAAGCTCTCAATCTGGAAGGGCTACGTGGTTTCTCTGGTAATTCAAATTAATCGTTACAAATTATAACCTCACTAGATAAAATCCATAGCATCAATTCAATACACATATTAGATTATTATACCTTGAACTAGAATTGAAATTCCGAATAAGTCATGTCCAAAAGTATTGTTTGCAAGGCAGCAGTATTCTCCTGTGTCCCTTGAACTGATCGAATTAATTGTTAGTTCCGACTTCGACCCATTGAGGAGCTGAATGAGATACTTTGGATCGTGATGGTTGATCGTATTCCCATTCAGTTTCCAGGCAATATTTACTGGTAAATCCCCGTCTGCCTGACAATACAACTTCAACGACTTTCCAATCTGAGCGATTTCTTTGGCTGGACGTGGCAAGATCCTTGGAGCAGCTAGGTTCGAGAAATCGATAAATTAGAATTACAGAAACGAAGCTCTAGAAACACCAAAAATTGTTTTATCATTGAAAATTGTTAGCTCTACCGTTCACAGTCAGGTTAATCCGCTTCGTTAGAGGAGCACCCACGCCATTATTGGCGTGACAGACGAAGACAAGACCCGAGAGTTCCTTCTTCACTTGACTAAAGATTAATGTACCTAAAAATAGAACAATTCCACGTTGATTAGCAAAATCATTTCATTATTGCGAGTATTAAGACACTACGTACCGTTCAAGCTTCTTATTCCAGCTATATTACCAACTTCCCGGTAATCTGTGTTTCCAGGTGATTGCGTCAACCATTTAATTTTTGGTACTGGAATGCCTTCCGCTTGACAAAGGATCTTAAATGAGCTCCCGACAAGCGCAACTCCGTTCTGAGGTTCCACAATCCACTGAGGAGGGACTGATTGAAAAAGGAAGCATACATATTAGAATTTGAGCTCTTGATTTAGTGAATTGAAGACAGCGTGCAAGGTGCATGGTTTGAAGTGAGCTCAGTGGAGCAGAACTAAAGTAAGATTGATGGAGCAAACTGTGCAGAATTGTGGTGAGTGAGTGGTGCGGAATAGAATTGCAGTGAGTTGTGGCAGTTGTGCTTGAAGCGTGAGTGCTCTGTGCGTTTGTAAATGCGTGCAGTCATTTGAGCTCTCTACCTTTCACCAGAAGTCTGGCTGAGTGAAGTGCATTTCCGCCCAAGTTAGAAACTTGACAAGAAATAGTGCCACTCATGTCTTTCGTAACGTTATTTATTGTGAGGATTTGGGAATTTGGTGAAAAATTGGAAATTTCGTAGCCCAGATTGGAATTGAGCAGGAGGACGTCATCTTTGAGCCAGCGGAATTCGAGTGGGAGATCTCCTGCATGAATCGAACGAGTACATTTGATACATTGTTATACAAGCCGCGTGTCAAGGCCCAATTAGAGAGCATGATTATCTTTTAATGTGGAGACCTTGAGAAAAGCAAAGGACTTGGATCTTTTGGCCTACGCGGATATTCTCCTCAAAATTGAAAGTCGTGATTCTTGGAGGAACTAAAGAGATTTGGAAGGAGAAGAAAGTTGATTAATTTCATTCCCTTTACGTTTCTTGTCTAATATGTAGAACTGCCTCAGCACGCCTCAGTGACTCGGGACTCGTCTCACTGACTTTCTGTCCTGACTCTCTTTACAACCACCACCCGTTCCCTTGTGTTCCTTTCTATGTATTTCCTCCGATGTCTGCGCAGAAATGGACCCAATAAATATGTACAATGTGAATCTGTGTAAGGACGATTTGTTCTCAAATAGGCAAAAACGATTTTGACACAACGGTTCAGCTACGTATTTAGAAAACAAGGGACAAGGGCCGTAAATACTCATGGAGAGAGTTGCTAAACATACATGGCGAACAGCCAATAGGACACAAATTCACGGATTTCAGTTAGAACAGGAAGGATTATTCTAAAATGTTTCAGGGTAAATTACTTATACTCTGACTATGTTAGGTTAGAATCTTCGGTGTTTATCACGGGTATTTATGTACCAACAATCTCCATGTGTGTTCACCATCTGTCTCCACGTGCGTCTCCTGTTCCTTACTTCAATTTCAATATGAATTTTATGTACACGTTTTTTACTCTTGTTGCAAAATTGGTCAAAATTTCTAAGAATTTGCAAAATTAAGAAAAAAAGAAGCAACCTTGGAAACGCTTAGTAAGACGTGAAAAGATTGGTAGGAAAAAGAAAATGTTCCATTTTGCAACCAGTATTTTTTTGCTATCATCGGTTTTGTCAATCTGTGAAATCGCGTTAGGGGCATACCCTTGACTAGAAGGGAGGATGTCCAGGAGGTTGAAATGTGAAAATGAATGTCATTTATTTTACAGGTGTAATTCCCGTTAAAGTTTGGGCTGAGTGAGTGGATTGTGAGTGAGGACGTGAAATCGTCCAGTCTCCGTATCTGTAAGTGCCGCTCATCAGCCACTGTGTTGTTGTTTAGGGGAACATTGTTTCTGAGCCATGTGATTTGTAAGTTTTTGAGGTCACCCGTGGTCACGCTGCACAGGACAGTCACTCGACTGCTCTCTCCTGCCACGGGACTTCCAAATGTAAACGGCGTAATCGAGGCTGGAACTGAAAAGCAAGTTTACTTTGTCAAACTCATGTATCACACACACATGTACTATGTACTTGTACAACATGTATGTGTGATAAGTGGCTAGAAATCAAATAGGCATGTGCATGTTACTCAGTTGGGCGTCATGGCAGTTGGAAACATGTGGGCCCTAATAGACGTACCTACAACTTTCACTTCCACAAATCCGTGTGCGGCCTGGTTCTGCCGTTTGGCTGTACACTAAACCAAATACATAGATACAAGTTCTTAAGCTGGGATTCGGATTTCAAAAATATTCCAACTACGTAATGCCATTGTAGTTTACCTTGTAAACTCCGGCATCCACCTTATTCACATTCTCAATGATGAAAGTTCCATCATCAAATACTTTTTGATTTACACTTTCCGGTAATTTGACGTCACTTTTAGTCCAGCTGATGCGCTGAATTGGGTATCCTGCGAATCAAAAATATTGCTCAACACGCAAGGCCGAGCGTATGGTAAGCTTATTATAATAGGGAATTGATAACTCATTACCTCCAACTGGACACTTGATTTTGAGTGATTGACCAGACACAGCCACAATATCCGCCATTTCTCGGACCATGAGTTGACCGTAGACGTTCACTCTGGCCCCATGAGCAGCCTCTCCCACTTTGTTCGAGGCCAGACATCGGTACTCGCCCGAGTCCGTGTTGAGCATAGACGTGATATTCACATGGGAAGTGACCGTATCCCCTTTGACATACTGCCCAACAATAAACCTGTCACTCTGTGGCAGAGGAAATCCGTCCAGCGTCCAAGTCATCTGAGGAAGCGGATTGCTGAAGAAAGGGCAGTACTAAATGTGGAGTACGGCGATAAAAGGATCTGGAGATGCGATACAGTGGAAAACTTACCCGGATGCAACACAACGGAGAGAGATGATGGTGCCCATGACCACGGTCTGCTCTATAAACATGTAGAGAAGACTCGGTTTTGAATCTGGAAAATTAAGAAGGCAGGGCTTTGTTAAGAGCTTCGCTCATAAAAGTTGAGCATCTTTTGAAGAATGAATAGTGGAATTAAAGGGCCGTGATGAGAGGGAAGAATACATTTCCATACGTTAAGGCGAGTTTCCTTCTGGTGGAATTCCCGAGACATGGGATGCGATCGAGAGAATCTGCGAAGATTCACAGCGGAATAATCAAACTCACTCCACCCAAGTTATAGCTGCGGTAGATATTTCGTTGAAATAACGTATATGCCCTGCACAGTAAATCACCGTGGACACATTACAAGTTTGTTCGCGCCCATGGTAAACACTCACAGAGAAACTTTGTAAATAAATACAAAACCATGGAAAAAGCCTGAAAACGCCTATGGTGAAAGTTCATAAGCACCAGTGGTAAACACCCATGGGTAAAGCTTGTGACGCATATCACGAATGCTTGTAAACGACTGTGGTGAAAGTACGTAAACACAAATTGATAAACACCCGTGGAGAATTTTTGTAAACACCCATAGTAACCACCCCTGACTTCCTGAAGACTAACCACAATTAAAACACATTTATAATTACATTCCCTGAAAGCCAGTTGGAAAATCTAATTTAAACATAACCAGTATCCATGAAACTTTCTCCATAGGTGAAATCTTTCTAGAAATGTGCAAAGAATTATAAATTGCAAGCGAATAGTCGTCTTGTAATTCTGAAAAGGGACCCGAGCAGTGAATTGCAGCTGGATTATGAATTGGTTTGAGGCTGAACTGAGGCCGTAATGAATTTTTCCGCTACGACTTGTTGTGGGAGAGAGAGGAGGGCTAACGAATGCGTATGGAGAGAGTTGAAAGTGAGAGACAAGTGCGGGATGGAAGCGGAGAGCGAGCGGAAGCGGAGCCTGATTTTATGAAGGAGTGATTCTGGTGAGAAGAGATGATGAAAAGGTTTCAGTGCTCGTCTGTCTGGGCTGGAGTTTATACGATTCTCTGTGCAAAGATAATGTGGCTCTTCTATTAAGTCAATTGAGCATAAACCCATCCAATTTTTCTCTGGGAGAAATTCTCTCGACGTGCTGCGAGACGCGGCCCAGAAGAGGTTATTACGTTCCTGTTCCCAGGAGACCGGTCTCCGACTACAATGGTCATTAAAGAGAAAGGAGTGAGAAATATCGAATCTTTCTTAACGACATCCGTTGGCAAAATGTTTGGGACTCGGGGATAAATCCAACAACAGGAAAAATACATGGTCGAGGCTTTTGTAGGCTTCCTGAGCCTTCTCTTGGGCCGCACGAGAGCTGGAGAGGGAAATATATTAGCAGGCCTTACCGCGTCACCTCTCCCAAAGTTTTACTCCACTACGTGCTTCTCATAGAACTTAATCCTCCCGTTTGTACTGAAATGGTGAAAGGAATTGGAGATATCGAAATCTGGGCTCGGCCCAAGCTTAACAAAGAAATTGGAGGTGGAGGAATCAGGAATTGTTTTCTAAATCGTAACTTTCTCCACTCGCCCTCCTTGCATCATACCAATTACTTTCTCTCAACTGCACCCATGGACCCACTTCGGCCCAATGCCCATGCCCTCTCTCAGCCCACAGCTCCCGCAATAAGGTCAGATAAATCAGTCCATCAAAAGGAGGATTATGAACCTCCGCTCAATACTTCACTCCCTTCAACTCCCAGATCCCATTTGGAGATAACTCACCTCCGAGCCAGAGCTCAGCCGTTCTCTGCTGCGTCTCGTACGAGTTCCGTCCAATGCATTGGAATATACCTGCCAATATGTATAGTGTATATAATATAATAGTTGTGGCTGAGATTTAGTTTCTGGGCTTCAGTAATTAACTTGAGTTATATTTGAACAGACCTTGGTCTTCCTTGACAATCCGGAAAATCGTAATTCGGTTCCGTCCCACAAAGCGGACTCGACTGGCTAAGCTTCCAGCACGGAGCGGAATTCCATCCTTGAGCCACTCAATCTCAGCAGACTCATCTGAGGTTAGACAGGCGAGCTCGGCTGTATTCCCGTAATCCACAGTCAGCTTCTCAGGAACTGCGACTAGGTTCAGCGGGGACCGAACGGAAACATGGACCTGAAATTGACTCAATTATTAAAAGTAGTGAGAGCTGCGGGACTGGGAGTGGATATATTAATATGGACGTGGAACTATACCTCCATGACATCGCTCCCAAATGAATTTGTTGCATTACAAATGTACTTGCCCGCATGTGAGGGACTGACCGCATTTATAATTAACACACCCTGTCGAATCTGAATTCTACTCCCGTCATCGTGTTTCATTTCATCAAACGTAGTTTGTATAACCACCATTGATCCACTCATTCGCTTATACCATTTCACAGTCGGGTTCGGATTACCCAGACAAATACATGGGATTACGACCACTTGATTCTCTTCCACGAACAGATTCTCTATTCTATGCTGAATTATTGGACGGCTTAATTCCTCAACATCTGGAAACAAAATTATTTACAGGATTAGGCCTACTCAGAGAGTTCGCCTAGATTTTCTATAATTGACATTTAAAAATTGTCCCTTAACGGGGAAACATGACTTAACAAACGATTTAGAAAAATGAATTACGAGTATCGTGTTGCTGAATAAGTAATTTTGTAATATGCAACAAAGCTCTTTAAAGCACCATAAGCCCGTACGGGATCAACTAAATTAACGCTTGATTGAAATGCCTTTTATTTCTACAGACTTACTGGGCCAAGGATTAGGGTAAAGATTTGGAACCCATTAGAAAGTTCGGTGTCAAATAATACGTTAAGAGCATTAAAAAACTTTCCATAACAGTTAGAAATCAATGGATTATTAGTTTTATCTTCAATCTTAACAGTACAAAAAGTAAAAATGTTGGCCAATTTCTTCAAAATTACCTTGTGTATAATGTTTCGGCTAATCTAAACAACTTTCTGTCAATTGAAACTAGAAAGTGAAATTGAAAGTACCTTGTAATATAATTCTACCGGGTGAACTGAGGACCTCCTCGCTCGTGAGCGTGGCTGAGACGAGGCACTGAAAGGTGCTGTACACGTCCTGTGCGGACACTTGCCAAATGAGCAGCTCTCCGTTTGGCAGAATGAAGTACTTGTTGTTGGACTCATGAGGCAGAATGATGTAGGACTTGTCTCGGATCCAGCGTGAGACTTGAGCCGGGTATTTTCGCGGGAAGAAAGCGCAGTCGAGGAGGGCGGGAGAGTCTCGGATCGTCCGCACGTCCTGCACCTCCGCCTGAAAGGCCGACTTCACGACTGGAAATAAGGAAGAGCGTAATTAGGGCCTGCGTGTTCCTCTGACACTAAGCCTTTGGTACATGCGGCCGAACATGGGCCGAGTAATTGGAAGGCTCGAGCAGAGCGGAGCTCCTGCTCCTTCCCAGAACTTGTCCGCAAGATGTTCTAAGACCCAAATTGGCTTATCACTCCATTCTCTCTCCACACTCACTCGCTCTCTTCTCGGCTCAATCGTACAATTATGTGGAAAAATTACTCTCTCATCCCATTTCCAATTGAAAGCCAGAATTTCAATCCACTACTTTCTCATTTAGTGCTTTCTCCGCCACAAAAAGAACAAGCCTATAACGAGCTTCAGCATTCCCTCTACGTAGGCACTCCAAGCTCATAGTCCAACGTCAATTGAGCGCTATGAAGTCTAGTTTAACTTAACACAAGAAAACCCCGTTTAAACGTGATATATCACAAAATGTCGGGGAACGAAGCTAATCTACATATTCGAAGCCAGTGTTGTGAACACTGTGAAGTGAGTACCATGAAATCTAATACATTTTGGTATTTTCATCGTACATAACCTAACTTAACTTTTTAAATGTCACTCCATATACTTAACCATAATGTAACAACTAAGAACTGTGCTTAATTTACGATGAGATCTCTTATCAGCTCAGCTCTATTTCTTATAGTACTTTTGCAAGATCCTTTATGGGAAATGTAAGTTACCTTATGAAAGGATTTCCCTGCTTTATTTTATTGACAAACGAATGAATGGGATCTCATTCCTGTGTGATGGGTGTTATGTGAGGGATTTTCAATTTTAGTGAATGAAATTTTGAGCGAGGCATGTCCGTTTAATGCTTAATACACTCTCGTTTTATAACAAATTTAATGTATGATGCCTTTATCTTCTGATGTGTTCCTTTGATTCATGCCTTTCTGATTAGTTTATTTGAATTTTAGAATATCAAGATTGAAGTTAGGTAACTGGTGCAAGAGATTGGGATTTTGGAATAAAAGAATCAGTAGTTATGAAACCCATGTAACAAGGAAATAATTATTGTTCAAAGGGGATAACATTGGATTCGTAACAAAGTTATGCGGGATTTTCTATAGTACTGAGTAAAGGGGGAAGCAAAGCATGCATCATTCATAAATGCTTAATACATCCTGGTTACATGTATTTATAACATATTATGTGTAAGAGGCGTTTATCTTCTGATTGGCTGTTTTGAAATATTCCTTTCAGACTACTGCATTTAAGCTGCAGAAAATCAAGATTGAAGTTAGGTAAGCGCAAACATAAAAGATTGCAATATGTCTTTCAGTAGTTATCAAACACAAGAACATTATTCTTATTCAGGAAAATATTGAGTTTGAGTCAAAGTAAATATAGCGATTGTCATTGTCAGTCAATACGGACATGGGGAAGCCGAGTGTTCCAGCTTAATTTTCATGATCTCTCTAAGCATCTGTTTATGTATCAGGTTTTGAAGTTTCGTAAACAACTCAAAGCTTCACGTTGAAACATGATTTCTGTCTTTGCAACACCAGTAGGAATAAATATTGAAATAAAACATGTTTCTAGCAATGGAATCGACAATTCGTTGTAAAAATATGTTACACTTTGTATAAAAGCACGGTTCAGTTGTAACTAAACCGGTTTGGATATAACTATTTCTGCTGTTTAATGCCAAAACACAGTTTATAAAAGTTCTTTACTCGTAATCGGTTTCTAGCATCACATCACAACCGAACGAAATTAAATATGAAATTCCCTCGTCAGACCCTCTAATGCCTTTTCACAATGTCTGCCATATCGGTACGATACACTAAACAAACCTGAAAACCAAATACACCATTTGTAAGAGCGTCAAATTTGGGTTTACAAGCCATAATAATCGACGCAAATTATAATTGATTAACTTGTGACATATTTATGTTATTGAAACAACAGTCAATTGAGTCAGGACCTAATCCCAAGTTGAGCGGTTTGCTCTGATTCGTGGGTTTATGTAGTAAGGTTGATATTGGAACTCAATAGTTCATGATGGAGCTGAGTGTTTTTGGCGCGTGCTTGGGTGGGCAGCTAGTTTTGCGTAAGGAGTGAATGGATGAGGGATATAATTTCCTCCATCCTTTTACTCCGTCAGCCCAAGTCATTTAGCCTGAGTCTCAAGTGCTCTTTTCTCTCTCCGTATCTTCTTGCCTTCTTTGCATTTATGTTTGCATGAAAGAAAGGAAGGAAGGCGTTGTTGGGAGTGCTGACTCACGCACTTGAGTCCTCCAAGCCCAATCCACTCACTCTGAGGTAGACCCTTCTCAACACAATCAATAAAGTCATACATGTCGAGCGGAGCTGAAGCTGGAGCCAAGATGAAAAATCCTGCCGAGTCCCACACCATCCATCCATCCGTTCCCCAGCAGATGCTCAGCTCTGGCTCTTAATGATTAATCAACAACTTACTTATTCACTTCATTACCAAGTCATAACTTTTAAGTGCCACTCTCTCTCTCCGCACTAATTCTTTTAATCATCAACTCCCTTCTCTCCTCCAGCTCACTACAAACTCTCGGCTTTACCACTCTCCCAATTTATGAAGCTCAGTAATAAAGGGAAACTACTTGGGGAAAGGTGAGTTTTCTAATAACAAAAGTTTAAAAAAAAATCTGAAATGGAATGGCTACCAAACTGGGACCCAGTTTCATCTTGCACCGTTGTAGAACTGTGACAATTAACACGTGACAATTGTGTAGCGACAATTCACTGTTGAGTTGTTTAGGCTGGAACTATTAAAACACACCAGCCAACGGTGCTGCTGAGAGTTCAGCAACAGCCTAAGATTGGGGTTAGTATTGCCAAAGTCGTTTAATCGGACAACCCTATTTATTCCAGCCAACTTTTACGCGTGAAGTTCATTCTGAGAATTTTTTTTTGTTTGAACCCATTATAAAAGTCTGGATGAAAAACTTTGTTTTTAGTACTACATGTAGACCATTCCATTTTCTAGCCTACTTAAATTTTGTCTTAAGCAATTTGTGGCATCCTGAATTTAAATTATAAAATGTAAATTAGGTGCTAATGTAACGGTTATGCTAATTACTACTTCAGGGAAGCTTGAAAGTAATTTAACGTTCCTGGAGATTTCATCATCCTAGATATTTTTAGTTCTGCAATTTCCTCTGTTCGGTAGAAACTTCGGAAACCATGTACAACAAGCAATTCTGCAAGTTAAATTATTATGACCATCACAGTGTACTCACGCGTTGCCAAGTTACGGATTTTATGATCCTAATATTCCCGAAAATGAATTTCTAATTATCTCACTTGATCGGCCTATGACCTATTGGGCCTGTAATCGGCATGTCCAACATATCTTAATTTATTGCTTCAGGGTGCATCTACAATTAGCCACCATTCAAACTCGGATCTTGTTACTTACACATAGTAATTTTAAGTTTGGAGTTTGTGTGTCTTCTTCATTCTGTGCCTCTACTTATAACTTAATATCAAACCAACGAATCAATGCCAAGCACTGATCTGTGTAGCTGAACTGGTTACAACTTGTGCCTATATAATGAAGAACAACGGAAGTATTGTATAAAGTTTTGTTTGTAGGCCCATTACCCGTGAGAATAACAGAAATGTGTACAAAGTTGTTATTTGATTTGTTATTTCTCTTACAAACTTCTCTCACTATTTCCCCACTTCGCTAAATTCAAATTGGAAACAAACCACCAGGAGCCGAATAAAAGCTTAATACAGATACATCCACTACAGAACGACTACTTAAGCTCAGTATCCTCTAAGCTATTGCTGGAGTATTTAGCAAGCCTTGAAGCTCTGTTTAATGTTAGCCATATATTCTTTGTCATCTGGACACATTAAGCTATTGTGAGATGATACATAGACTGGGTATGGATTGAGGTGAGTGAGTGGGGTGGTGGCTGTGCGTGTATCTAGGTCCGTGTTTCTGTATTTCTATTTGTAAGAAGGAAGGCATAAAAGCGGATTTGGTCCTTGTTGAGCCTCCGTCTGTTTGGGAAGCGAGATCTGGAGAAAGTGAAGTGGAGCATAATAGTCTGAGGCTCAGATTATTGGGGACTCAAGCCTGCTCTGCCTTCTCTGGACTTGGCTGCCTTGTGTGGAGCGGGAGAATAGGTAGAGCGGGTAAGAGATAATGCGGAAGAAGAGAAGAAGAGTTAGGTGAAACCAATTATTCTTATCAGGAGGACGAGGCGAGCTTTTCAGCCCAAAACTATCCAAGTCCTCTTGTCTCCAAAGAAATGGAGACGGGGGCAGACACAGAACCGAATCACAAGTGACAAAACTCTGATCGGCAGCTAACCACCGCCACCACAACACAACTCAACATTTTCCTTTCTTCACGTCTTTTGAGCAAATTCATTCACGTTTTCTTAATTCAGCCTTTCCTCAATGGGACTACCTGATTAGTATTCCACAATTAAGGAGGAAATCTTAATTTTAGGGTATGCAAACTGTGCTGTGCTTGCATTATTGGCTGAAGGGAGGATTAGGGCCTTAATGTACGCAACAAGCGTACCTACATGCAGAAAGTGGCAAAAGTTAGTGGTATAAACTCGCCGTAAACACCCAATGCACCTTGTCCCTAACCTCTGACCTGCACTTGCAAATTTTTCTCAATGTGGAAATCAAGTTTAGTTGAGAATTTGAAGTAATTTAAACTTTCTCCATCGGTGTTTTCCTCGTATTCCCATATCCTTCCTTCAATATTACAGATTTGTATATTCACTAAGATATACAATCTATGAGGCAGGGTTATTTTGCAATTACTGTCGAGCACTTTCTACAAGTCAGCCAGAGCTCCAATACGGACTTTTGTCCGTCGTCTTCAGTGTCCAAGGGAGAAAGCCATGCCTGACATGTGGGACAGACAGAGAGGCAGTTCGGCTCCTGGCATAAGAGCCTTCTGGTCTACACCGTAGTAGTTTGAGAAGGAAAGTTTACTTTTGGGACTCACTCAGTCTCCGCACTGAGTATCCACGCTTTCTGGGAGCGTCTTATCAAAATCTGGCGAGACTACTTGTTGTACTCCCTTTCCACTTCCCCACTACTTATGTACCTACTTTGATTCCAATTCCTCATTGTGTCATTCACATCATCTCAGCTCCGCTCTGGGCAAACTTACCTCCACTCTCGGACCTCGGCTCACTTCCAAATGCACGCCTTCCGGCTCTCCGCTCCCTTCACTCCATCTTTAGCTACGCTCAACCCGATCACTCCTTCTGTCTATGTCACTCACGCATTTGGTCTTTCCGATTGGATCATTTGTATTTGTCAAAATCAGATTTAAAATTCGACAGAACGACGTCATTCGGAAATAAATCTTGGTCAAATGGTAACATTATACCATAGTAACTGTAGGTACAAGTCAAGGGACGCCGAAAATGTATTTGCCAAGAAGTTCCCTCAAAGATATTTCTTGGAAAAGTTTCAGCGGAAAGTTCCGTTTCAACCATTTGCCATCAAACTGTAAATTGTGGTCAACTTATGTGCAGCCGGGTTGGGTTTGATTAGACATGATATCAATAAGTTGAATTCCGAATAGTGGAGTTAGGTCATAGGTTTGTCAAAACAGGATTCGCAGTCGAGGGAACATTTTACAAGGATCTTTTCGTAGAATCCAATTCGATCGACCTGGTAAGGGTAGGGTTTGGAGATTTAATGTGCCATACTCGGGTTGAGTGTCGTTCCACGAAGAAGGTTCGTACATACATCAAGTTTATAGTTTATATTGTTCTCATCCTCTTCTGTAATTTATGCGCGAAGTTAACTCATGATTGGAAATTTTATGACTTGCTCCATAATGGCTTTATCACAGGAATTGTATTATGAGTTTTATAGATGTTTAAAGTGGAAGAAGTAAAGCGTTTGAGCAGAGCAGATGAGTGGAATGCAGTGAAGCATGGGCTGCTAGTCGGAGTAGCTGCGGAGCCGTGCTGCTCTAGCCTAGATAAAGAATAATTGAAATTGATCCAGTACATACCTGCTTGGATAGCAACGTCTTTGACAATAGCACCGAAACTATTCGAGGCCCAACATGTGTAGACGGAGCTGTGGAGATCGGGTTGGAAGGAGGCTGGTTGGAATGGGAAGAATGTTAGGGAATTATCATGTCCAATTGAGCGGAGGCCTGGGACGTCGAGACAGACCGTCTCACCGCACTTCCACTCCACCACTGTGCACAGAAGAAAAGAGGCTTTGGAATGCGAGATACGCAGGAGACATGCAAAGAGGCTGGAATTAGGTGGAGGAATAGGCCTACCTGGAGCTGGGTCTCCGCTCGCACTGCAATTGACTTTCACCCCGACGTCATTGCTAAAGTCCACGCGGGACTCGGGCTCAGGACTAAATTTGACAGCTGTTCCGTCAAAGCACTCCAGCTCTGCAATTAAAAGGTTAGATTGGCTTACAGCGGAAATTTACATTTCGTTGGAGATCTTTTAAATGTGTCAGATTAAATTACTTTTCATTGTGTATGGAAATGCATGCACCTAAAAATGGGAAAAGCATCTTAGATTCCTTAAAATTGAGTTTGGAAGTCATTTAGGAGCACAATAATGAAAACTGGTGGTTCTACATAGTGGTTAATTACACAGTGACATGTGACATGATAGAGGAAAATTGGATGTAATGCTTTCGAATGGTATTATTTCTCTATTTCTGTTGGTAAGGGGATACCCAAGGATTTACATTAATTATTATAAATGTCTCTGGAAGCCATAATGAAGGGCGACTTACTTTAGTTCTTGTCTCATGTGCATAGCAGAATTAAAGATACGTAGAAATCGTGCACGATGGTTACACGCATTTTTTTTAATTGACCTAAACCACGAGAATGGAATCCGAACTCATTGATGCTTGTGAAACACCTAATTGGACAATTAAAGTACCAATTATACGAGGACAATTCCAAAAGCTCGGTGATGATTTGGTAAAGGAGAACTTTAGTAGTAGAAAGGAATAAATTATGCGGAAAATTTCATGAAGTGTAAAGGGATAAGTAATGTTCTTATCAGTAAAAATTCAAATTAACTTATTCACCGGGGCAGTTCCTTTTAAGTCTATAGTTACGAATCTAAAACATTGGAAAACGGTGTATTGCTTTCGATTTGGAAAAGTTGAAATTTTTCTTATTCCGCCAATACTTATTTATTTATTTATTTATTCAACCAAGTGTTAACAAAGCCCCGCTCCTGGAAGTTACACTGTAACACTAATTAGTGTTTTGTCGAGTGTAATTGTTTTAAGAAATCCATCTACATCCGATTGTCAAAAATTGGTATCTTAGATTAATCATTTATTGATACGTAGTTTTAAAATATTAGCAGACGTTATACAATATAATATATGTTGAAGAGTTCAACTACTTATTTAGCCCAGAGTATTCAGACTCCCCAGTCTATCTAATACATAGTTCTAGCGTGACTCTAAGGCAACACTGTTTAGCATCAAATGGGAAGAAATACCTGAAAATGAATTCTCTGTTTCCGCCCAAATCCAAGCTCGTTTGTTTGTTATATCAGCTATCAGAGAATGTGTGGATACTTTGAGCTAATTTTTACCTGACTTGGGCACTATTAATACCTTTATGTTTCCATGAAACTTTCGCTTAATTCATTGAAGGAATTATCAAAAAGTACGGATCTTTAAGAATGCCCCTCCTGGTATAACGAATTGAATGTAGCTTAATGAAGGGTGAAAAAGGGGCACCTGAGACAGGAGGAGGTTGGTTGATTGGGCCAGTCCGAGATTTGAGCTTGGGAAGGAAGTGAGCCCACTCTGCTTTCACTTTTGGTTTGTGGGAGTAAGTTGGTGAGGCTGTGAAGTGGGTTAATGGAGAGAGAAGGGAGAGTGCCATAACTCATTCCATGCATGGCCTCAATAGAGTTGGAACTTAGTTGGAGAGAAGGAAGGAAGCGGAAGGAGCTGCTGCTGTTCCTTTCGTTAGTCAGACTTGGAGATAAGATAAGCATTTAATTTTTGGTTAACAAAGAGAAACAAGGGCTTGTCAATTTCAGCTGCTCATTTATCTCCAAACAACACCCAGTCCACTTCGGACTTGTCCAACTTCCTTTCCAGCCACACTCCACAACCTACACTCATCCACCTACCAATGGTCAAATCCGTCAAACGCCAATTCAGCACCCGCAATTGAGCACATATGCTCTACCTAATACGCGCATTCGACTCCTGGTCCCTTTGGCCTCGCACGCGCTTGGGGAGCTGAGCCTTGAATGCTAATTTGGTCACACTACAAAACGAATGCAAATTCCAAAGAGTGCAAATAAACTATTATTCTATTCCAAATTTGATATTAATCTAAGCTTAAATAACTAATTAAATAATGTATAGTGTTGTAGTCAAGCGGAAAGTTGTAGAGACAATGGTTGAGTTGCGGTATTTCGCTGCTTAAGCCTGTTGTATAGTCGAACCTTAGGTGAAGCTTAAATGAAAAGTACGCAAATAGTCCCGCCTTTTACTTGCTATAACTTTTGAATGCGTGCGTTTAGCGAATAGAAATTTGGTATTCCTCCGCCGTATGCTCTAACCTTGCTAAAGTGATGCTTTTCACTTACCCAAAAAGTTGAATTTATTTCAACTCCTACGATAAGTGAAGCTTAAGTGAAGGTTAAATTTGGACTATACAACAGGCTTTATCCGTTTATTGCAGGATTGAATTAAATGAGCTCTAACCCCGTGACCCGAATGATCCCAGAATAGGAAGTTTAGGTTATTGTTTAGTTTGAAGCTTATTTTGAGAATTTCAGGGCAATTCGTTTAGAATTAGATACTCGAGATTTCTAGTTCACGGACCCGCGATCTCGAACTTTATAGTAATTCTGCAGTGGTTTATAAATAGCATGGAGGTATATTGTGTTAAGCTAGGTTATGCAGGTAAGTTAGTTTAGGTTAAGTTAGGTTATTTTTGTTGGGTTCGTTTATGTTCGGTTATATTTGGTTAGATTAGGTGAGATAGCAAAGGCCAGTATATTTAGTGGCAGTCCATTGAGAGAGTTGAATTGACGTAGAAGGTTCAAATCGATGGGAAAGAGTTAGTTCCCGTCCCACACAGCCGGCCAGACACATGCACAGATCAAGCCGCCCTTCAATCTCCACTGAGCCTTTTGTTTCTGTCCAGAGCCGAGGAGGGAAATTAAGTATGTATAGAATTTCATTTCCTGTTCCTGGTGGAGAGAGAGAGGCTGAACTGGTGGTATGGTGGTGTGGTGGCGAGTTGGTGGAGAGAAGGTGGAGGTTTTGATACCTCATCTGGGAGAAAAGTTTTTGATAAGATCCGAGTTGAAACAATGAGTCTGAGTACATTTGTTCAAGTTGAATTACATGCCAGTCTCTGGAGAAAGGACCTCCAAACACGAGAATTTTGAGCTGTGGTTTTCTTCTTATTTTCATCTGCCCACTCTCAATCCTGCCCCTTCTTCCGCCCAACCGACCCAAGACTTTCCCAGTCTCACAAGGGCCGAGAGCTCATGAAAAGGCGAGTCTTAATCTAAACTAGATTTTCACTCTCTCGAGCTGGAGCAGCGGATTGCTTTCCCTCGCTCTGTCAGGCCTATGGACTGGTCGGTACATGGACTCTGCATGTTGTACTCGATGTACACTACACAGTTCTCCCGCATGTCAGCCCAGATTGCTCGTGGAGAGGAGTGAGTGGTTGGGATTAGAAATTAGGAAACTGGTGGATTATTATCCGGACCTTGATAATTCATCTCTAGCCGGTGGAGATAGTGAAGGCGTAGGGCTGTCTGGGCTGCAGTGGATTGGACTGGGCTTAGTGGGTAACAGGAAGACTCCTCCAGCACTCAATCAGTCTCCTCATAATACCAATCATTCATTCTCTTTGACACGTCCCATGCTTCTCATCCATACTCAAAACCAAGTCTAGCCCACTTCAATTAATTTTGTCGAGTATTTGAAGAGCCCGGGCTTCTTCGGGGCTTGCATTAATTTCCTTTTACAACTACTAATGATTTTGTCGGCGGATTCCTCTCACACTCCCCTGGACCAAAAGAGTTGTTGAGATTTGAGTGAAGTGGATCGAGCCTGTAGCAACAGGGATTCTACGTCAAATGGCTATTCTCAAATTATTGGTTTAATTGTTAATTATAACTTAGAAACTTCTGAATAGCATATCCAAAATTGGTATCAAATTCTATTACGGATCGTACATCAAAATATTTGCTTGGAATATATTTCCAGTGTTAAATTAACGTTTACAAACTGGATTATTTCTCATTCCTTCACTTTACGATTACGACTCTAGGCATTTTGCAGAAATTCGAAAATAAATCATCTAACCCTAAATTTTCCCACGGGAACGGGACTGTACATCGGTACGCCTGCAGAGGAGATTTTTCAATCTCAAATCCTTGAGTGTAACCGCCTAAATGTTAAAATCTGTATATCTATGTATCATATGTTTCCGGTTTTGAAGTTTGCCAAACAACCCTAAGCTTCAGGTGAACCATAGCGTCTGTCATTGTAAATACAGCAGGAATGAATATATTGAATTCAAACATGTTTCTAACCTATGAGTAAATGTATCTTCAGGGTATCCTTATGTAAACGGTATGAAATTCGACCATTGACCCGGACTTTAATGCTTTGCACTGATTTGTGGGTTGCAAGTACATAAAGTGAAGATAAGAGAAAATATAGGTATGGTGCTACGGGTGCCGAATTGTCTAGGCCCAGTTGACGGTGGGCGAAGGCGGGAGTTTGTCTGTGCCCACGGAAATGGTTCCACACTTAGTGCTATCTGTGCTGTTGGGTTGTAAGGAAGTTCGTCTACTTTGACAAATATTAATGTAGGAAGGAGTTTATATTTATATGGCGGACGTGTTTGGGACAGAGAAGCGGCGCAGTGCTTCCGGAACGGAGGTAGTTGCAAGCTGAGATTTTTTTTTATTTGGGCCGAACGGAGCTGCCTTCTGCCTGAGCCTCAGCTCCGCTTGTCAGCCGAAATAAGAACAAACTAGGGAAATAATATTATTTCGTGATGGCATGTCATGTCAGGGATTTACTTATCCCCTCTTCCTCCGTCACTCTCCATTTACAGACCGTCTCTCCCAGGCGTGTCGATCAAAGATTCCAAAAATCTTTCCAAAATCTCTCCACTAACTCCTGCTGCCGAGGCAGGATGAATAAGTAAAATCTATCAGATTTTGAGAGAAATACTTTAAAAAGCATGTCCCTCTTACGCTGACGGAATGGAAATATTCTCTAAGCCTCTTCCCCAACCAGCACCAGCCTCCCTGGATACTTGAAATGGATGTCAAGATTTACTTCGCTTTCCATTCAATTTTGACTCAGGCAAATCTAGTCTAATATGAATGTTTTTAGTTTGAAGAAAGCAAATCTTGGGCTGAATACAAAGTCAAATATAAATCGTCACTCGTTACCCAAAGGTCGGGCATATACAAATAAAAACAAGCTTCTTTTCAATTTGTATCAGCACTTAGGCCTCACATACTCTTGGGCTATGCACGGAGTCTGGGAGAAAGTCCCTGCTACATGCAGGAGTAATATGAACAAGTGCAAATCCCGTAATTTCGTCTTCCTGATTTCAAACAACCTCTCACTGCTTCCAGAGTTGTTCATATGGCATAAAATTGAGTTAGGGAGTAAATAGCGTAACCATTTCTCGGCTTCTAAGATTTGGTGGGTTGAGAAATGATAGTAGCACGGTTTACCACTAACCATTCTAGAAACGTGCTCCACCTTCAAGAAATTCCCATTTTTCAAAGGAAGCTGGAACTCATCTTCTACAGCTTAACTCTTTAGAACAATAGGGAACCAGCGGACTGAAGCAACAAAAAACAACCCTCAAAACTTAAATGTTCTGGACTTTCTCTCAGCACACGTCGAAGTTCGTGTAACAACTCGTTTGCAAGTACATAAACGTTAACGTGCAAGATAATTCGAATAGTCGGATTAGTTTAATGGTGCAGTATCTATTTATCTATTTCCTTACAAATAAGTACCAAATCTGCAAAGCTTTACAGCAAACATAATGCAAAGATTGGTGAGCAATAAAAACTTGGCTTATTTACATGCTTTCCTACAAATTTTGCAAAAGCGCTTGAATCGAAACTTTCCTCTGCGACGTATATTTCTGGTCAGTTCTATGTAACACGATCTGTACTAGCATGCTTTTGTTATTTATACAAACACTAAAAATAATGAGCTGCAGCGAAGTAGTCGATCTGGTGCAATATGATACATGACAGAAACTTAAAACCTTTCCAAACCCAAGCGTCAAGTCCGCGGCAATACTCAACACGTTAATGCATCTTGAGACCTCGGAAGCTTGGGTTTTGAAGAGGATTTCATTTCTACAATCAATTGTAGTGAATATTTTGGGGTGGAAGCTCGAAAAGATATGGAAATGTGAACTTACCCTTAAGCAGAATCAAGTAAATGAATCCAATGGAAATGCTCATGTTGAGCCTGAGCGTGTAGCAGCGGACGAGATGTCTTGGGCGTACTAAGCTCATGGTAGCGGGGCGGGAGGTTGATTGAATTAGCCGAAGCCCAGTTTGTTCTGTAGCGTTATTGAATTAGCCGAAGCCCAGTTTGCTCTGTAGCGTTGGGGTAAGTGAGAAAGGGGTGTTTGATTTTTAGCGGAGAGCGGGAAGAGAGCGGATTGCCAGGAGAAGGTACGGCGTGGAACTGGAGTGGGAATGAGTGCGGGAGGCTGAGTAAGTGTGGCTGTGTGCTGGACGGAGAAAGCTGGCTGTTTGGGAGAAAGGAGGCTGGGTGGATGCGTGCGAGGGAAGCGAGAGCGGCCGTAGACTCAATCAGTGGGTGAGTTGGTAATGCGGAGAGCATGGAGGCGTATGAGAAGTGAGCCACAAATGATCATTAAACCAGGAGTCTCATTATAATCGGAGGGATGTAGCCGTTGAGCCAGGATGACTTTCACCCAAGTATCGACCAACAATCTCATTATCCTTTGTCTCACTTCACCTTAGGCACGTTCCTCCACAGTCACTTCAAGCCTTCAAGGCCCCACCACTCACCTACCAAACAAACTGTCACCTCACTTATTTATTACCATATTACACAGAGTCCCATCCTCCAGGCCACGGGCTTCGTCCAAAAGCCACACACACGGCCAACCCAAAATGATTCTACGTCAATTGCGCCACGCTTGTTGGAGTCCATTTCTCTGGAAGTGATCTTCGCCTTAGGCCCACTGTCATTTTAAACCATTCGGCTGTGCGTTAGGTTTGAGTAGGTCAAGCATCGGTAGACGCGCCCCATCTACCGAGCCTCATGTGCCGCATATCTTTTAACTAGCTGAAAGCCCGTTCTACGGACAGGAAATTAAGTGAAATGCCAAATTCCCAACCCGTGAACTTAACTAACCCGTCTATCATTTCCTGTCCAATACCCAATACAGGGATGAACTGAACTGAACTGACCTTGGGTCAAAGTGGTCATGAGTAGTTTAGTAGCTATTCGTAGCATTAGTTCTTTTTAAGTTTCTACTTTGGATAGATGGACGATTCTGGTGCAAAATGAGCAAAAAGGTACCATAAAGCACTATTTTTGGTTTTGGGGTCACCGTTTAGTTTCGTTATTTGAACTGAGAAAAACATTTTAAGCTATCAAGCTCCCCTGTTCCCTACCCAGTGAAGAGTTACAGGCGCACAATAGGACGGAGTGATGGACGGAAACTGCAAAATATAGAGTCGATGTCGTATATTTGATCAACCGGGGCTTTTGGGTTATTGACGACAGTTCGCCGTGCGTAGTCTAAATAGTTGGCCAACTCGCGTTGAGGGTGACATGTCTTGTGGTGGATGATACATTTCGATCTGTAAATACTTTAAACAATTAGCTTTAAACATATAATGTCGTACACCTAAAAACGAGTCTGGGGTTTATTTTTCTCCTTTAGACAATCTCCCAAGGACTACATCAGCCATTTAGATTAAACATTTAGCAAACCACAGCCCTCTGTCGATCCGACACGACACGGGTACCCAGGTATTTTTATCTTCAGCTCCTCATGACCCGATCACACCTAACACGTAACCAAATCGTACAAAACCTAACCTAGCAAAAATAATTGAACACCGCAACGGATGCGTGAGTAGGAAGGAACGCAAGTAACGGGGCTCAATTGACGTTGGACGGCCTCAGCCATGGAGCCAACTTCGCCCATTAGTCAGCTCCGCTCTGTATTTCTTTTGTGATAAGGCCCCGTTTCCTATCCCATAAGAATAAACCCTTTCATGTTTATCTTAACTTTTTCCTCTCATATTCTCCCTATCTCCGTGGGATGACCAATAAAAATCCAATGTGGACAAACTTTGTCTGCCATGAGCCAGAGCTGAGCCGAGACCTGAGGTCCTTGTGCTGGGATGGAATAATCCGAGGTAGCACGGAGGGCGGTCGTTGGAATTGATGCATGGGAAAATGAATAAGTGGTTCAGCATATTACGCCTTGCCTCCTGAGTGAGATGAGAAGAAGGAAGATGTGAATCAATAGTTCAATATGCTCCAACTGTCACGGACCTGGCTGGAACTCAGCCGCTGCCACACTCGGCGGAGAGAGCAGATGCTGGGCAGGAGATTATGTACGGAAGAATTGGGCCTGACCCCGTCCGTGATAAATACAGGGAGGTTAATAATACAATCCCAAACGCCGTCTCTTATTTGGGCGAGCGGGAAGGAGAGGCTGGGTTGCGGAGTCCAGCTCCGTCTCAGACAAGCGGAGACAATGGATAAAATCATTATTTGAACTCAAAGTCCTCGTAAGTCCTAAGCCTAATACGTTCATGCTTCCTGGTCTCTCGGCTGCTGCTGCCTTCTTGGCTACTTTCCTTACTCTCAGCCACTGCACTGGCTTGGCTGGTGAGAGCATAGGGCCGTTCCCAATTGAACATCCGTTTCTCACAAGAGATTTTCTCTGTCGAACAAGGATTCCGGGAATTCAATTTGGCTTGCGTTTGAGTCATTTATCATCCCTTTGATTCTCAGTTCTGTGGGATGTAATCTAACCCGCTTCCTCTTTTACTTAATATTACTTCTTCTGGACTCGGCTCACTTACACAGCCCTAATGGGACCCACTTAATTTACTCCAGCCGCTCTCCACCAAAAGCACAAACCATCCACTCAAAATGCTTAATAGCAAATAAGAAAGAAATCCAATCACAAGAGTTGTTTCTGGAAACAATCCTCGCATCTTATAAGAAACATCAAAGTAGAAAAGTAGGCCAATTTCTATAAGGATTTACTTTAGCGACTTTTAACCAACAATTCATATATACGACTATCTGAAACGCATTGGCATTGCAGTATCTACTCTGAGCTAACAAAAATGTTAGATTTAACTTACCACTCCATACGACGTGATTGATTATTCATTATTCGTTTCTGATTCTGATTGTCATGTATTTAGAGAACCAGATCTTGTGTAAAATCCAAAGCTAAAATGTTTACACGAAAACTTTATAAGCGAGTAGTTGACGCAGTTGAAGCTTCGCAGGGCTTCAATTTAAGAATATCAGAATTCGGTTTAAGCTAGCAATTGGAATATAGCCGTAGTACTTAGTTGGTATTTGTGAGCATGCTTATAAATATCAGGGTATATATTTCGTAATTGAAGATCCTGGCAAAGATTATTAGACAGAGTTGTAGTCGTTCGGCTACCGCAGTAGGCTGTCTTTATAATTGTGTAAATTCAGAAGCGCTTGAATCGAAAAAGCTGGTCAATGGCCATTGTGTGTTTGTTTGAATTACCAATACCATAGAGTCTTGCATTAGTATCGAAATACGTTTTTTCAGTTTATCCAAGAAGATAAGAAAGAGATACAGTAGTTCTCCCACTACCCTATGGTTCATGGCTGCAGAATTATTTTAGCTCTACAAATATGTCTTCGAAATAGTTTACTCGAATAATTCTGTCTTTCTTTCGATATTTTTTTTTATAAACCTATCCTAAATTCAAAATTCAATCAAATCACGCGATATTTTAACATTTCCTATTGGTAATCTGTCCTTAATTTACAATTTCGGGTCAAATGGTACCTATACTATACCTAATACCTATAGTAAACTTTTCCAGATGATACAGTTCGTTGGAACTGTTTCAGATGGGCTTTGTGGAGAGAAAGTTATCGCCGACCTTATTCCTTCGGCTGACGTCCTGCTGGGTACATGAAATCATCTAAATGAGCCTGATGGAGTCAATTAACAATATCTTAACACTAATCTAAGTCACATGAAATCAATTTACACTTGATTATATTTAGCAGCATGTACTGACTCTGTGTCTCCATACGCACTTTAAGCAATTTGTGCGTTATTGGCAATTGAGGCTCCCCGTGAATGGATCCAAAAGGAGAAGATGAATTTGGAAGTCAAGCCAGGCCAGGAGCTCCTTGCTCCAGTCAATTGGGTCTAGATGGGCTGAGCAGGAGATTGGTTGAAGTTTGTATTGAAGAGAAAGAGTTCCGGTTGGAGAAGAAAGTGGAAGGAAGACAAACTTTAAGTCTGAGAGCACTTCTGATACAATGAGTTCGACAACTAATTCCACACTTAATTCTTTGTTTCAGCTTCTCCTCCCATCTCCCTACTCGGGCCTTCTCTCTCAACAAACCATTCCAATAATACATACTAACTCATGTTAATCATTCAAAGTGTTCAACTTTCTGACTCAGAGTGGCTATAACCTACACTTCAACAGAAGTAGCTAACTTTGAAACACTAGGCTTCCACACTCCTTTTCCCTCAACCAGCAGTTGAGACAAGGTTAAGCGATTCCTGCCATACAAGCTCACAAGTTAAAGTGGCAAACAATAAGAACCAAAATCCGCAAAGGCTTAAAAGAAAAGAATAGGAAATATACCATTTTTGTACAGACTTGGAACGAGGAGTCAATTTGGGAAACCCAGGGCAATCTCAAAAAATCAAAAAAAGTTAATTTAGGCAAATATTATTTTTCACGAGTTTCAATGGTTTTCGACTTGTTGGACTTGCCAAATAGGCACAGAGGTTCCTTGAACTTTGCCAAATGGGTGTACTCAAAAAAAGGAAGGAAAAAGCTATGAATAATAGAACTGTAATCTGTTCGGGATGAGTAGTCGTACAGAAAGTTCCTTAAAAATTTGGCCGTTGCGTTATTAGTATTGTGCTTGGTATTATTTTGGATCTTAAGACATGAAACCAGGTCAAGTTAGTTTAGATTTCAATTTCAATCCAACGTTAGATTTTAGCTGGCTTAAAATATTGCATCCGGATTGAACTAAAGTTATCTACTGTAGCACCTGACAAATTTGAATTAACCTTAACATTTCACTCCTTTCCATATTTCCATAGGAAGAGGTTCTGAAATCTTTTGTTTGAGTTCCTTTATTCCCAAGATATGTTATTTGAGAGATTTTGAGGTTGAATGCGTTGTTGAATGAATATTCGTGAAAGTTGAAAGTGAAGGTAGGCTAAATGAGCATAATAAGTTTAGCCTGACAGCCTCACTTTGGTCTGAAGGGAAGGTAGACTGGATTCCAGCTTTTGGGGAATTTCAATTCAGTCTTGACTTGGAACTTGGGCTCTTGCGACGGTTGGAGATTGAATGAAGGGCAGAGAAGTGGGTCCAGCCGGGGGAAATGAGTAATAGGTTCCGAATCAGTTGAATGAACTGAAATTAGCATGGGTGACAGCGTAAAGTGAAACTGGGCTGATAGCATGCCACTCGAATTGAAGTAGGAGGCCGGAGCGGGAGGCCGAGAGGATCAGGCGTCTTAGCGATTACTAAATTTCTCCAACTCGACTAAAGATATGATAGCTCTGTGGAGTTTCCTTTCACTCATGAATAGATTACTCCCAGGTCTCGACAAGAGCGCCGAACGTGCTCCGACTCAGGAGTGAAAACTTTATTCCGCAACACTAGTACGACCCGACCTCTGAATATTTTACAATTATTCAATAATAAATTCTCTATCCCGAGCTCCGCTCAGCCTCGTCTCCGTCCCCAAAACCCGCTCCGCCCAGCCTCAATTGAGGTCAGTGAGCTGGAAGAGATCCCAAGGAGTATTTAGCCTAAAGTTGAGCCTCATTTGATAAATTATACTTGTTGTTGTTCCGGAACCGCAAGAGGCATGGGGAGGTTTGATTCTTCAACCCAAAGTTTATTAATTAAAAAGGAAAACAAAGTGTGTCTTATTTTCACGCTCACCGTCTCCCGCCTCCGTAACTAAAGAAATGGGTTTTGGCAGTGACCAGAAACTTTGGGAGCATAAAGATCAATTAATCATTTATTCCTCCCTTTCTTCTCTGTCCAAACGTCACCCGAGCATATCAATCTTCATTAAGCATTAAGAGGTTTAGACCAAACATTTCTTGGGTCATTTTTCCTTATGAACCACACTATGTATGTTTGAGTCTGAGCCGGCGCTTACTTTATCATTCTCCCGTGACACTGATCCGAGGAGAAAAAAGGTAAGGAGCCTAGCAACCATGAGAGTCGACTTCATATTCGGCTCCTTGGAATTGGAATGTCAATCAAAGATAAACCTCATGTATTTATTTTTATATCAACTTCCTGTCCCCACTCGCCGTTTCCCACTTTCGAGTAATTCCATGGAATACGATGCGGTCTGTAGCCTTGAATCCTGGTAGACAATTCTAATTGACCTTCAAACATTAAATACAGAAGAATTACACGTGCCCGTCATTTATAGGAAAAATTCATTGAGAAAAGCTTCCCGTGCAAAAATGTCCCTGCAAAAGTTATCCTGCAAAAGATCCCATGAAATGATTCGCCCACAAAAGCTTGTCAACAAGTTCCCAACATTTTTCGGATTAAAATATTTTTGGCAAGTCTAACCTAACATTACTGCTATTAGAAATTCCTTCAAATAAAACCAAATCTAACCTAGCCTAACTTAACTGAACGTAAACTGACTACAATTTATAATTACACACAAAATTAATGGAAAAATTTCGAGGGAGCCTATTTGAATGAGCTTTTACGCGTGAAGTCTTACGAGGGTAATTTTTAGCCGCCTAATTTGTAGTTTGACCCAGCCAGTAAAAGAGCTCAAGTTTGGACAAGTGTAAGGCACACAGTAAGACCGGGTCTGTCAACAAGGACCTGTTGTGTGACTAATCGCTCTGAACCAATCCCCGTTCGCTTTAATTAATTCAGTTTGCAATGCAAATTTTGTTTCGAGTCCTAGTGAAGCAAATATTAAAATATGCATAGAAAATCCAATTCCCGGGAAAGCCTTTGTTGAGTAGGAGGCGATAAGCGGATAAGGGATTTTATTTTTGGGCCTGACTAATAGGAAGGTAGGGATTGAATGGGGAAATAGATTTTTTAAATGGAAAGGCGTCAAGTGCTTTTGACTTTTTGGCCTTATCGGGAGTAAAGGGAGGCTTGAGATTTGGTAGAGTTTAAGGAAAGCCAGATTGGGCGTTGGGTGTGAAGGAAGGAAGGGAAAGTGAGGCAAATGAGATTTGCCGTGCATTACTTCAAGGACCAGGTGTGTTTGACACTCAAACCAATTCAAACAGACCCTGAGCCCATGATACCATGGCTACTGCAGATCGACGACGGCCTATTGTACACCAATCCCCGTCTATTTACTACTTCCTCATTTCCTCACTATCCTCTGGCTTCCTCCGAACAACTCACAAATTGGAAATATCTAATGCTTCCTTTCATATGTTGATATGAACCATATATTATGTTCCAAGGGTAGAAAAACAGATTTTCAACTTTCTAATGTATTAAGGCTTGTTTGTGAATCTGGTTCCGTTGTAACGGAACACGAAGCAGGCTTTTTCTTAGTGCATAAACTAAGAATGCAACATATAAGATAAACTAATAAGTAATACCATATTAGGCGGATTTTAATACTCTTTCGTTTAGTCAACTCGTTATAGCTAGAGGCTGAACTTATACTTGGAAACGAATCTTTTCCGTAGCTTGCAGAATTTTCACACTTTCTCTGTAAATCCGAATGCAACAACTGGGAAGGCTTTAAACTCCGCTGTAAGTAGACGAATTTTAATCAAAACTTGAATACTTGAATTTGATTCGCACGTAAAAAACATGGGTAGCAACATATAGCTCGTGGGCCACTAAACAATCGGTTAAGTCATTATTTATATAACCATTTTTACAAAAAAACCTTAACATAAGCCGAACTGTACAACGCAGTTTGCTTTCCACTTCAGGTCCACAGTTAGTAATTGACTCTAGCTCCAAGATGTAGCTTGTTCCAAATGATATTTTTCTAGGGACCCGCTAAGCCCTCTGAAGAATTACAAGGAGGAAACAAGACTTATATAGTACCTACCTTCTACGTCGTTTTGAAGTAGGCAAGCCGAAAATTGAGGTATCGTATCATTTACAATTATGGAGGTACTAAAGCAGGAAGGCTCTTAATTTTATATGCAATTTTGGTGGATGATGGTGCAATATTTCCCAAATCTAGGCGGAGTATAGACAGCGGCTGGTTTATTTTGGTTTGGGAAGAGGATGAGTGATGATGAATATTGAAGCTGCTCCATTTCTGGTTCGACGTACTCAAGGTAGTAGTAGCCTATTTTGTTCTTGCTATTATTCTCGATTGTGGTTCTTCTGGGCAGGAAAGGCAGAGGGTGAGAAGGGAAAGTGTTCTGTGTACGCTCCTGTGTCTGTGTTCTCTTCTCTGATATTAACGGGGCTTCTTTTCACCAGAGGCTCGAAGAAGCTCATAGGGAAGAATGGAAGGAAGACCAGAGGAAAATGAATCTCTGGGGATCGTTCTGCTCTCACAAGTGCCGCCGCATTTCCACCTAAGCTTTTACGTGCTGGGACCAATCTCAACATTTCCGTGATTTTGAATTATGAGTATTAGTTATCACTCCACACGCTCACAACACGGCTACCCCAAGCCTCTCACTTTCTAATCTTGACTCTTATTTTCCCCCCATACTCTCACCACTGCTACAATCTTCATCGCGATGGGATCTATAAATATAAATAAGCCCAAAGAGTGTCAAAACTACGAACCAAACCGCTTTCTTAACAAGCAACAGTAAATTGCTGTCCTACAATACAATCGCTTCAACCGGATCCCGATACAGCTTCCTGCCAAAATGTTTCCTCCGATTTTTCCACTTTATAGACTCCAATTTAAAAAGCCGGATCGCTACTCTCCTCTCGCTATGCTGCTGTAGCGTAAAGGGCAATGAGACTTTGGAAAAGTCAACGCGACGTCGCGTCTCAATTTTCATAATTTAACATTCTTCCTTTTATGCATTTAAAAAACGAGGGAATATTCAAATTTTCCGAATTAAAACTTGGATATTTATTTGTTTGGGAATCTGAGACACCTGCTGGTGACTGGGCTTTTTTCTCAACTGGGCCTACTAGACCAAATGAACCATTTCCCTTTAAAAAATGGACAGCGGGTGTTTCAAACAACCTAACCTATATTGAATTAATATTGGCTGCCATTTAAAGACCCCGCCAGTTTAGATTAAAATATCCGCTAAATAGATGTTTTACCCCGCGGACTACTTTCCATCACTATATACCACTTTTTGACGCTGAAAATACAAAGTAAGCCGCTCACAAAATTATTTTGACGCAAGAACATTTGGGTTGTAATCACCTAGTATAACGACGGACATGATTCTCTGGTGTATTTATGTATGTATTTGCTATCTGTCTGAGGTTTGACATATGGTTCGGCACGGGACAAACGTGCATTAAATGAACAGACAAAATCACCTAGTATAACGACGTTAATGATTTGCTGGTGTATCTCTCTCTCTCTACCTGTCCGAAGTTTTTACGAATGGAACAGGCCTGGACAGGAGCGTGATATACCTAATCTTAATACCTGATCCCATGCCGGCTTGATGTGAGCACTACTACTCCCAGATTCAGATTCCAAGAAATCAGTCAGGACACGGGTGAACAAGCAACCAACACCGGAAAGTGTAATTTGATTGACTTTATTCCAAATAGAGAATTAACTGATTAAGGACACGTCTTCTTTCAGGTGAAAGCACAGAGCAAATGGAGAATGAATGTTGCATGTAAAGCATAATGCATTGTATGTATAATATTATGAATATTGGGACCAACATAGATGGCACTGTTGCCTGAACCCACAGATTGTAGTAAATAATAATTGCCAAATAACTTATGAATAATGAAATGAGTGATTATTACATACTAACAAAGTTTGTATGTATATTTCTGAACAACGTCATAGGCACATATTTCCGTGGAAGTTATAACCAATTCAGTTACACAGAGCAGTGCTTGCAACTGTTACAAATACAAGAAGAAAATCGATTGGAATGAAAGACTCAGTATTATCTTTGCTCATTTCCTTTATTTATTACATGGATTTAGCATTATTGTACTTTGCCCACATCAAACCGGCTTGGGATGTATTTAATACACGTTTGTCCCGTGCCGAACCATATTTCAAACCTCAGACGGATATGAAATACCTACATATATACACCACAGAGTCATTAACGTCTTCATACTAGGTGATTACGACCCAAATGTTCTTGCTTCAAAATAATTTTGCGAGCGGCTTACTTTGTAATTTCAGCGTCAAAAAGTGGTATATAGTGGCGGGGGAAAGTAGTCTGCGGGGTAAAACCTCTATTTAGCGGGTATTTTAATCTAAACTGGCGGGGTGTTTAATATTAAGTCACTAATATTTCCCCCGTAATTAATCCCAGCGGAGCACCATAAGCTGAGCTTGGGACCAATTGTCTAAGTAAGCAAATGCTCGAGGCTGGGTATGATATAATGCGATGTCACTGGAACCGATGAGAATTGCGTTTAGTAAATCTAAACTTTTTTAGTTTTTCAACGGATTTTCTTCAGACGTTTTGAAAACAAAAAAACAAGAGTCTCTTCGCTTCGCGGCCTAGGCAAGCATAGGTTTTGCACTATTTGACAACCAAGACATGGACCGAAAGAAATCACTAATCTTACTCGCAAATCCCGTGATGGGCCCAAATGTATGGCCTGGAGGGCTTGACGAGCGTGATCTCGACTGATCTTTGATCGATCACAAATAGGCTGTCCCTATCCCTCAAATCCACGTGCGTACATTCAGGCGTGTATTTATGTATGTTTTTGACCATTTTTCTGTTGATATATCGTTTTTGTGCTGTTTTAGTTATTTGGACTTTTTGTTTTAATCATTTAGATTTCAAGGCGCGGAGTGGTTTTTTGGACATCGTTGCATCGGCTCGCCGTTCATTATTTCACGCGTCGCAGGATTATCTCATCGGACTATTATTGCCTTATGTATGGAGCCTTTCAACTTTAACAAGAACCGGATTCCTTATAAATACAAAGAGTGTAGATATGTAAATTCTATGCAGGAGACCGCGGTACCTAAGTAACATCACTTAAGGGGACATTTAATTATCATTCACTTTGTCATGTCGGATTGGGCGTATAGACGTATTATCGCGAAAAAATATATGATGCTCGTTGAGTTAAACGACCACGTGTTGACCCCTCTGCTTGACCTCTCAACCACATGTTGAACTAATTCCCACGTATTAACCTACTTCTCACGTGTTAATCTTATTTCTGGCCCGTTAAAACCCGGGTATATGCCTGACCTGATTCTCACGCGGGATCTAGCCTGACCTGATTCCCACGCGAAGTAAAACATCGCGAAATATCATTTACCCTAACATCAGGATTAGCTCATACAAATGTACAAATATGCTTTTATGGTTAATTAGGTAACATAAATAATAAATATGCATAAAACAAAGCACAAACTAAGTTTTCCAATTTATTCAATTAAATCTTGGGTGAAATTATTCAGTTTGATTAAACGTGTGTTTAATCATTCTATCCTGACTTTATCACCACGTCCCAGAGTATCCGCAATTGGCGTAGCTCTGTCACTCTTCATTGCGTTCCCACGGACAATACCACCAAGGTGGGAGTAACCCTGAGTTTAGCTCGGTCGTTGCACTCCACCAACTTCCTGACATGGCTTTGCTGGAGCCACTTCCTTAAGCAGTTCCTCAGCCCGTTCCCGGCCTCCTGATCTAAATTGTTCACAAGCGGAACGAAGAATCGCGTTCTTATGAGCCAAATCCAATCCCCCACCCTCGAGTGTGTTAACTACATTGTTGACTACCGAAGTGACACGGTTCAAGTCATCCTTTATTTCGTTGTGCAAATCGTCGGCACAATGATTCACCAGGAACTTGAGATGCTCAAATTGATCTTTCATATTCACAAGCTCAAATTTAATGTCTCTCAATTCTTCAATTACTGATATATCAGCAATACACCTAGCACCTGCAATATCGGAATTCAAACTTTCAGTACTTGAACTCATTTTGATAATTCAATTTTTTCAACCTTGAGGTTTAGATGAAACAACTCGTCTGCTGAATTTAGCTGGAAAAGCATTTGTTCTTTCACAGCATTTAATAAACCATCTGTGTAAACCTGCTCTATTTGCATAACACCTTACAATCCACGGTATTCATTTAATTTAATTCAATTAAAAAAATACTTTAAATTGATCGCTATTGCGCTTAAATGCTTCAAACTCTTTCTGAAGCAGTTCAAATTTCTTACTGGCTTCATTTACAGGGATACTTTCCGTTTGATTAACGTTATCTTTTACGTCATTTAAGGCAATTTCCAAGGCATTTTTAAGGAGTAAAAGTTGCGCGTACTTGGTATCCGCATCGTTTTTCAATTTATAAATATCTCCTAAAGCAATTGCGTTAGTTTGCTCTTACTTCTTGAATTTTGTTTCAAATGTTGTAACTTGCCGCTCAGCGCGGGTTACCTGTTTCGAATGTTCAACTGCTTCTTTCCTGAGCTCACCAATTATTATTGACTTGTGTTTGCACAAGTGCAAATTCACATGTGCCTCAAAGATAGCTACCAAGTCGCAAGTTATGTTAGAATACGAAGTATCTATTCGCCTATACATAAATAATTTTATTGGTACTTAATAACCAAAATAAGGTTATTTTAATTGAACTTTTAAAAAAATCAATTTCGACCCAACCGTACCCGGGGCTGGGTACGGTTGAGTCAGTGCTTGGGTACAATTGGGTCATAGTGTTATTAACATGGAATTACATGTCCAATCGGCTACTTCTTAACTAACGACTAGTAAAATCAAAACATCAAAACTTTAGAATTCAAAACCACTCCCAAATCCCCAGCTAGCCATAGGGAACATACCCTAATTTATTTAAAATGAAGCATGGATACACTTCTGAGATATAGCCGTTGACACTTTGGTACCCTGTCCCAACTGTACTCGGTCTTTCCTACATTGTACATATCATGTAACGCCCACATCATTGAACTGAATGAATCCCAACCCGTCCGCTCTACCTGCAGTCGCACGTTGCACGAAAAACTAACAGCTTTAAATGAAATTCGAAGATGCAAATTATTGTCAAGCGAAGACTTCCGATTTCTCCGAGGTAACGGACTGCAATCGCTATTTACGGCAGATTTACAAGCTCATGTTTAAGACATTTGTTACAAGTTCGACGGTGATTTTGACGCACCCAAGTATTTAATGTATATTCGCCGTAAGATATTCAAACAATGGTTGTCTCGTAAATAAATTTATGTATACCTCACTTTGGAGCTTATATTTCGATTAAAGAAATATCTAGTCCTAGTCCCAGGGCAAGGGCCCGCATCTGTAGTGGCGCCCGGCCCGGTAATTTGACGTTACGGCCCTGTACGCCGAGGTATTTCAATCTACTTTCCCTTTCGCTACATGCATATCAATTGCGGATAAACGTATTACATGCGATGCATCCATGACTTTGTAAATCTGTCACCCACCATCCTTCAAGTGGATCTACAGCAGATAGAATTTTCGTGATAATTTTCCCTTCGTTGTCCTTTTGTACTTTTGTATGTTTTCGGTCCAGGCGGACAATGTTCTTGTCACGCCTAAACTAATATTGATATTGGAGCGTAACTGGGGAAAGTGATTTAAATATACGGATTTAGATTTAGATACCAACTTAAGTGTGCTTCATTGTCAATATTAATTTGGCTCACAGGACTGGACAGCCTATGATAACCAAGTTCCATATGTTCATTCTTTCAAGTTTCATCTTTAAAATAAGAACTGTTCAAAGTCAAAACAAGAAGCCTCCAAATAATAATGCACAAAAAATATAGCAAATTGAAATGGATGACATGAAGATATTCAAGATGCTTAAATGATATTCAAGGTGCTTAAATGATATTCAAGATGCTTAAATGCAAATAAATGCTATCAATTGCTATGTATGAACCAAGTATGAGGTGGTGCTCGGAGCTAGCAAGCCAGTAGATTGGCATGCAAACAAGAATTCTCAGATTTTGCGAACTCCGAATTCACATTCATTCTCTTTCAATTAGGTCCCCGGTCGATTGCACGAATTGCTTTTCAAAGCGTTTCAAAAGCCCGTGCGTTTTGGAAACCTAACCTAACTTTACTATATTTATTTTAACTTACCTAACTAACCTCAGCGTGCTTGTTAGTCGAAAACTTGCCTACGGCAGCTCAGGACTTGAAGTAGTCAGTTCAAGGAGGAATTCAGTGTCAACGAACTGAAAAACGGATTTGTTGAGACATTCCTAATAACAGGCAGAGAGCTTGCTTATTTGTAGTTGGAGTCGACATTTCTTTTTGCGTGCGAATTAGTACTCTGGTGATGCAGTAATGTGCAATGACATCTGCATTTTTAATAGCTTGGATACTTTATCATATCACTAGTCTTATTAATTTATATCTTATATCTTATTTATAGCACAATCTTTGACTGTAAAAAAACTCTATTTTTTGTAAGCTCTGGCCTTAAACTTAAGGTAATTCCTAATTAGCTGTAAACGAAAATGTACCAACATAATCTTTGACTTTGATTTGATTAAGAATATTGCAACTTTTTAACCATTTAATATGCAAATAACTGAAATAACTGTTCACTCTTATTATGATTATCGCTGAGAGTGGTCTGATCAGTCGACGACGCGGAAAATTATATAAAGCCATCATATGTAAAAACGGGAGCGGCTCTAAAAACTACCTGAAGTCAATCCTCTGAACATACAAATACAACACTACAAGCTAATCCGTCGCCTCCGGCTTCTGCTAACCTCGCATTTAATCACTACAAAACGAATAGCGGTGGTTTAACTAAATCCTATAATAATATTGCACTTCTAACTTCCATGAATTGAAATAGAGTTGAAGCGATTGAGATATGTAGGTGTTTAGCTCAGTGATTGAATCTGGATTCCGCGAATGCGTTGTGATAAATTCGAATGAGAGTGTGTTAGCTTGTTGGCGGTGGTGGAAGCAGCATTGTTTACGAATTTTCTGTAGTCAAGCAGAAATCTGTGAATTTGAGGCTTTCCGTTGCGTAGCAGTTTTTTGCAGAATTGGCTTAAATGACAGGTGACCCGTTGAGTATGAACCCTTGACCTCAGTGACCCCAAGTTCGAACTTGTCATTACTTGTGAGGTAGAAAGCTTATGTTGAAAATTTCAGGTCAATGGGTTTAGAATTACTCGAGTTATCGTGTACACGGACAATCACGATTCCAAAGTTGGTTAATTATATAGTGGTTGATATTATTATAGCTCGAGAATTTGTAGGTCGAAACAGCGGTTTTGAAAATTTGTATGCGTGCAATTGAGTTTTTGGGTGAAGCAGTAACATGCAAGGACAATGACACCCATTTCAAATATGCATATATTTCGTTTTTTTGTAGACCAGTAGCTGGGCTTTGCTATTTTTTTCTGCGAGCGAATGAGTATTCTGGTGACGCAGGATCGTGCAATGGTATCCATATTAATACGCACATATTTCGTATATTTTTAGGCCCATAACTGGGTTTGCCATCTTTTTCTGCGTTGGGAATATGTTAATTAACCCCACTTGTCCCAATTATAGGCGCCGTATTGCATGGTTTTTGAGCATTCAAAATGTAACATGTTGTTTTTTTGCTTCTACAGCCCAGTTGTCGCTTACAATCAGACTTGCTAGATACTAATTCGGGAAAAACCTGAAGCACAATGCCTATAATTGTGACAAGTGGAGTTTGGTTGCATGTGACCTGTACATGCCTCATTTAAATCACCATACTCCGTATACCGAACTGAACCAATAGAATGTAACTTCTGAACTTCGCAAAAATCCATGATTCTTCTGATGCTAAATCCATTGTCCTGTTCGCTGAGAGTACCACTGTGCATTGTCAGTAATTTGAAGCCATCCTACTACCTGGCTCTACTGATGCACTTCGCGTGTCACTATTGTCGATATCATTTGAACCTTGCTTGACTTGCTATGGTGTTATAGTCATAGTTTCTGAGTCTATAGCCATCAGTGCTAGATCATTAGATGTAACTGGAACCCAGCCTGATTTGCATGTGGGAAGCCTGCTCAATTCCATTAGGAGAGCTTGAGGCGCTAAGAATATGTTCTTGGTGTGTGTTGTGAGGATGTGAGGCCGGATTTGCATAGTGTTGGTCTTCTGGTAATGGAGGAAGAGAAGAAAGGGATTCGGATGTGGGATTCGTGGTTGTTTTTTCCTTTCTTCCGTTCCACTATACGTACTCGAGGCGGAGTGGGAAGAAAAGAGAGAAAGCAGGACAGCTGGGTGTTTCACATGTCCATTTCGTTGACTACTCCTGCTCTGCGCAAATTCTTGTTCAGTTTCCAGTCAGCCTCTCCACATACACACAGACACACACACACATGCGGATGTGTACTCGTGTTGTGTCATAATAGAAAGGGAGCAAAATTCATATCGATTTTCCAAAATCCTACTTATGAGTTTGAGTGACAGACACTATTCTTCTT
Source organism: Ceratophysella sigillata (assembly GCA_034693865.1). NCBI lineage: Eukaryota > Metazoa > Arthropoda > Collembola > Poduromorpha > Hypogastruridae > Ceratophysella > Ceratophysella sigillata. The sequence continues at coordinate 45,560 of JAQFXY010000005.1, forward strand.
CCAAACAGAGTTTGTTTAAACCAGATGATGGGGATTGAGTGAGAGTGACATCGGCTCTATTTCCTTTTGTTTCCATTTCTAAATATCTCTCTCACATTTAGACTTCTCAATTGGCAAAATACTAATCCCATTAGGAAAACGGAGGCTACTGCTCCGGCCAAGCGAGGACTTCGGCCAAGCAAGGACTCCACAAGGGTTTAGGCTGAAACAATAATTATTTTCACTTTTCTAATATGCAGTATGCATGGCCTTTGTGTTTGGCCCTTTTCATCATGTGGCTCTTGTTACTGTTTGGCTATTTTTATGTGAATCTTAGGTTGAAGTAAGGAACAGGGCGAAAACCTGGTAAACACCCATGGAGAAAGTTGATCAACGGGAGAACGTCAAATGATCCTAGGCAAGATTCCGCTGATGTATAGAGTAAAACATTATGTTATGGTAGATTACATTAGCTTAAGTTAGGTTATGTTAGGCTGGGATAAGTGACTATTGCTGAAGCAGTTCCGAAGATTTCACGCCGGGATCCAATAACGACCATAAACATCCGTGGTAAACACCCGTTGAAAGCACCTACGGAAAATTATATTTTTACTGCTGGGAAGAGCCTAACCCAACCTAACTCGAAGTAAGGTAACATATTCCACCGAAAACTCATTTAGAAGCCTAATTTAACTCCAACATATGAAACTTGTTTTGCATATGTGTTTACCAACTTTCTCCATGGGAATATACACGTTTGCCCTGATCCTGCCATAAACCGTTTCATATTGACGTAGACCTTGTTGTTTGGCTCTTTTGGCGTGCTTAGCTCCAAGAACGTAACTCCGCTCCATCCAAATTGGACTATCATGTTGAGAATCAGGAGAAGTTGGAATATAATTATTTGGAAACTCGCTTCTGTCTCACGTTCTGCATTGAGTAGACTGGGCTGAGACTCGAGCTGAGTTAAAGTTTCTGGGTGAGCAAGTCAAAAAAGCCGAGGAAATTGATCCCAGGAACTTGTTGAATAATGCAGGCTTAGTTTTAATACGATCCCTAACTTAAGTTTCATTTTCTCAGATTCTCGCCTTAACTTATCACTCTCCAACGCCTCGCCTGTCCTTCTTCTCCCCAAGAACAACAAGAGGATTCTTATTCTATTCTCGTCCTAGCTCCGGCTTATCCTCTGCACGTACTGCATGACGCCGCATCTTCCCATCTCGCCTCACGCTTCCCCGAACAAAGAAATAGGGCAGGAGTAATGGGAACCAAGGTTCGACATTTATTGAATCCACAGAGGAGAGGTTCATAATTAACCCAGCAGCCAAGCCGGGACGCGGCTGCTTAACTGGAGAATCTTCCGCTCCTCATCAGCTCCTTTGATGTGTTCACTGATTTGAGTAATCTCCTTATCGCTATTAATTAACCAAGGCGGCTGAGACTGTAATTATATTTTCCTGGCCGAGTCAATTAACTCACGATTCAATTAGTTCCACTCAGAGTCAGACTTTAATAGAATATTCACTATGTGAAACACGTTCGGCCTCCTCGTCACAGGGCACTAAGCTTCGGGGAACTTCAAAGACGTGGGACTGGAGCTCCTTCCGTGGATGAAATCCACGAGAACTCTCAACACTCAGCATTCTGAAAGGGAAAATTATAATTTCATAACCGCCTTCCCTGTCTCCGGATACACAAGATTATTGAGACAAGGCCTGAGCCTACCTGCTTTTAGCTTTACGAGCGTTCTCCGGGGCTCCAAAGGATGCGTCGGCTGGAACTAGAAGAGAGGATTGTCTGATTAGGCTTGAGTCAGTCTGTTCTGAGCCTAGGGCTAAAGTAAGAAATACAGAGGGTTTATCGCCTCCAGCGTCGCATCCCGATCGTTTCACTTATTTCAGCGGCGCTAATAAACTTAAATCATAGCCTAACCTAAGGTAATCCAAACTAATCAAGCTCTGTCGGAGGGAATGCTTTGGAGGCAACATTGAAAGTACCGATTTGCGTTGAAGTAGAAAGAGGAACAACTTGCCACTGGTCAATTTCGATCACATTGGCACTACAATGAATTAAACAATTGGGAGGCGACGCTGAAGGCGAAAACGGCCTGGTTTCGTTCCTTCAACCAAGCCCAGGATAATAATTAAAAGTGGCGTAGTAGGTTGAGAGAAAGAGCTTACTTAGTCTATTATGATTATTGGGTTGAACGCACTCATAACGATTGGCGTATCGGACTTGGTTCTGGAACTCCCGTGTCGCCTTGTCCTCATGAAACCCCCCGCCGCCTGTAGGTTTTTAACTCAATTAAATTTTTCTCTTCCGTTCAACTTTCTTAATCCCATTACTTTTCATTAAGGAAAAAAGTGTTCATGCTCGTCTGCCTTCTTGCAGCTTAAGTGAGCGGAGTGAGTGGTATGGTGGAAGGGAACATGGGCTGCTTACGCATTTTGGGCAGAGCCGAACCCTGGCCGTCCGAGTCAGATCCAATGCTCTCGTACTCCTCCTCGCTCTCATCAGCGTTATGAGATTTGGGCAACTTTGAATTGCAGATATTTCTTTCACGCTGTATCAAAAGAATGAATTAAAAACTTTCTTTCACTTCCAGCTCACTTCCAGCGGCTCAACGACGGGGGTCGTCATCTCCGCACTTCACTCTTCCATTTATGAAACACGGACGTCGAGACGTCGACTGGGAAGTCGCCCACCTCCAGTGGCGGAAACACTACGCTATGTCGGATCCCATATTGCCAGATTAATCTCGGCTTTACTATCCATTGTTTCGTTCTATGTTGCAGCCTAACCTAACCTGCCTAATATTCAGCCTAGCCTGAATAACAATAGGCCAATTATATTAGTGGGAATATCTTAGCTCATGCTAAATGCAGTACACGTGTTCCTATATGTATAACGTAAAAGCTAGGAATTGTGAATACGCAGCCAGGGCTTCAATTCAGGCCATTTGGGTGATGTACCAAGCTGACATAGTAACCGAGTGGTCAATAAGAATGTGGAGATCTTTTTGCTAAATCCCCTTCCGTTGGATTCACAGTGCACTTTGTCCTCGATTTCATTACTTTCGTAGAAATTCAACAAGCTTAGGTAGAGATAGATATATACATCCTGTAAGAAGGCTGTCAAAATGAATGGACTCTATGTGCTCTGGAAGTCTGTCAGATTGCGAGATTCGGGAACACAGACCGTGATTTCACGAAGTGCATTATTTAAGGAAAATTGAATTAGTAGAAGAAAAAGCCACTGGAGATGAGCGACATTCGCAAGAAACGCCAGATTCGATGCTTGCATATACATAAAATAGATTTGTATTTGCTCATTTATGTTTACTAGAGAGTGAAGGCCAGTGCTCACCTGGTTGGAAATGTAGAAGGCGTTTGAGGAATGCTGGAGAGCGGAGGCGGGAGAGGCGGAGTGGTAGGAGTCCATGGGCTTCCTGGCTCGGTCCTTGAGCTCGAACGTGGCATAAGGATACACGTCATCTCCCGACTCTGCACAAGTGAGTTAAGAGAAGAAAGGCTGAGTTAGCTCAATGCTCTCTCCATGTTTATCCAAATAGAAAGGAAGTGGGATAGAAAAGCGGAGCGTACGTGGAATGAGATCAAAGTTGGTCGAGTCCGTGTTCTTGAGCGGAGTCGCCTTCTTAACAGTCATATACACTTGTTGAGAGTTCTGGCAGTTCTGCTTGAAGTAGGTAAAGGACTCTCCAGGTCCAGACAGCTCATCGGATCGACTGACACGGAGCTCTAGACAAGAAACAGCCCTTCAATCACAATCACTCCTTCCCTAAGCACCAAATCCTTCACAAACCAAAACTCACTTCGGCTCAATACGAAGCACAGCCCGCCCATCACGAGCACAGCAATCAGAACGGAAAGCAAAACTGGTCCCATCAACTTTATATCAAAGTAGAAAGGTGTAAAAACCGGCTTGTCCAGAGCATTCGACGGCTCAGCATTCAGCCCTGCAACGCCATTCACCCAATTTTAGAAGGACTTTCACCAACAATCTCATCTCGTACAACGTATGGGTTGATAGGAACAAGGCCTACGCGCTAAGCGGCGGAATTCGGTAAACACCCATGATAAACGAACGCAGCAAGTTAAATAGTAAATGCGGAAAAAGTTGATAGACATACATTGAGAAAATTAATAAACCTATGGATAAAGCTGGTTAACACCCAAGGTAAACTCCCATAGAGAAAACAGATTCAAACCCATGGAGAAAAGTGTTAAACGCCCAAGGTTAACACATATAGAGAAAGTTGGTAAACACCCATAGAGCAAATTAGTACCCATAGTGAACTCCAGTGAAGAAATTTGCAAATAACCCATTGTAAACACCCACGGTAAGCACCCATAGACAACTCTAACTAGAAATATATTAGTTTAGTTTCCGCTATAACTAACTTCAGCTCACTAACTAGATGAAACTTGTCCACGGTGTTTACCGCGTAGACCTTGTTCCTCCCGTCAAACTCCGTGACTTACGCAGAGAACCCAACGTATCGGCCGTGATCGTAATCTCTGTAGTCCCAGCATCGTTTGAGGCCGAGATCTTAATAATGTACGTAGTCTCTTCTCGTAATCCTAATATATAGACGCTTCTCTTCTCTCGATTAAGACTCTCCTCAACTAGGAATTGAGAGCATTTGTGTTTCCATTAAGGCTTAGCATACAGCATGTTGTACATAGATACATCTCTCAACTCAGCCTTACCAGTCTTCCAATGATATTGATTGCTTTCACGAAAGAGCACCCTGAAGTTGTGGATGGGACAGTTCCCATCATTCCAAGCTTCCGACAGCTTTACCCGAATCCCGGTTGAGTTCACCTGAGCGAGGCTTGGTGGAGGCAAGGCCAGGAAGGGCTTGGATCCCAGTGTGCTAATATTCACGGTCGGACTGGGCTTACTCATCCCCGCCCGATTGTACGCCGTCAGGTACATCTAACGAAATAAACAGTGTGAAACCCTAGCCTCTAATCCGTCCCAGCCGAGTACTAGCATTAGAGGCACTGGGCTGGAAGAACATGCAAGGACTGTTGCTGTTGAAACATGAGTCAAGACGTGGGTTGTGAATTTAGTGCTAGGAGAAGAATTGAGTGTTATTTGTTGGATAAAAGCTCGGTTAGGTAATAAGGCCTAGATAATGCGCCTATTTCTGTGCAGTCGCTGGTGAGCTGGAAGAAGAAGCATTGCTGACTGCTGAGTGAGACTGGGCTTACTTGGTAACTCGTACCGCAGCGGAGATTCTGAATGAGATGGGCATTGAGCTGCCGCTGAACCCGGCGCTCCAGCCACTCATCCAATACTTTTAAGTGGAGGAGAAAGCCTTTCAGCGGAGCTTTGCCCGAGTCGACGAGCGTCCATCGAATTGAGATTGAGGTCGAGCTGAGAGCCGTTCCGTCCAGCACAGGCGGCTGAGGTGGTTCTGTACATTATCCAATTATATTATTCCCACTTTAGCGGAGAGAGAGCGAGGGAGCGGAGACTCAAGTCTCGACGTCCTCACTCAATTTATTAAGTCTGACCTCACCCTGCACAACGAGGAAATAGAAAATCCGCTCATTCCGGTAAGTAATTCCGTCCCAGAGGTAGGTGGGCTGGTTGCAGGAGTAGTTCCCGCCGTCAGACCGACTCAGGCTCTTAATTCTCAGCCAAGACCCGTCTTCCTCAATGCTATGTCTGGAATATGTTTAGGATTTTAGGCAGAGAGAGCGGATTCTGAGCAACAGACTGGGTTCGGTGGATTGGCAAACTCGGGTCGGCAATTGGCAAAACATGCTGTTCCAGAATTAGCCCGAGTTGTTTCAAGGAACTGCTTCAATTATGCTCAGATGCTGCAGTATAAGGATTTGTAACTTCGCTTAATTTACACGTTTTCGCCAATCCTTTGACGAAATACAGTAACTCAATAGTTTACACAATGGCAGATAAGCCGATAAGCCGCTTAAGCAGCAATTGCAGCAGCCTGTAAGGACTGGGCTCCTTCTCGGGCCATCCCTGTTGAAGCGGAAAGGCGCTTACTAACGTTTACGATTCGCATGGTGTGATTGATTGAATGATTGAACTCGCGAGGTTAAGTCCGTAGAAGTTATTTGGCATGCAGGAAGGCTAATTTTGGATAACGTACTTCAGTAGAGTACCGGAATAGGTTAAAAAATAAAACAGAAAAAAAGTTGCAGGACCCAAACAACGTTTTAGCCAATTGGAGTGCATATTTTAGTGACAATTCCTGCTACCAATTCCCCATTGGGCTGTGGGAGTGATGTTTTTGTGAATCCAAGTCCCAATCCCGTACCTGTCGGTTTCCTTGAGAGGCTTGGTGAAGTGGAACCAGGTCCTGACAGGATTCCCCGCTCCCGTCTCACAGGCCAGACGAACGTCGGACTTTGCCACGACGTAGAGCGTCTTTCCAAAGGAGAGAATCCCTCCAGCCCCTGCAGCAGCCACTGCTCGAGAGAAGAAAAGGAATTCCCCAAGGACTCTCACTTCACATTATGAGCTCCGTACTTAACCAAATACATACTAAAATCTCAACTCACGACTCTGATTTGTTGGCTCAAGTGTAATGGAAGTGTTTACTCCCTCGCCGATCTTGGTTGAGACGGAAATGCGGACGTTGAAGGGGGGAACCAGGTCCTTTACCTACAATCACATCGTAAGCATTACCAGCGCTATAGCCTGCTTTATCGACACAATTCACTCTCACTCCCATTACTTCAATTCGCGTAATGTTCGGCGGCACCATCCGACTCTTCCCCACTTCCGCTCGGCTCGAAGTGTACACCGTGTACTTGAGGAGCTGCCCGTTCTGCTCTGACACTGGAGGTGGGGTCCAGCACACAATTACCGAAGAGAGCGTACGGACGACCTTCACTTGTTCCGGGGCTCCAGGAATATCCTCTTCCGTTTGGCAGTAAATCGGCTTACTCAGTTCTCCGCTTCCTGAAATGCAACAGGAAGTAGGCCAACTATTTAGCTAACAACAATTCAATTCTACCAAAAATTCCCTGTAAGAAACAAGCTTGCAAAAGGTTCCCTGGAAAAATTTCCCAAGCGAAAATTATTTTAAGTGTGCATGATTGAGATGCTTTCGGCATGCCTAACCTAAGTTTGCTATTAGAAATTCAATTCAGCGGCACGATGCCTGGACCCTTTTTACAGTTTGAGGTCAAATCAATGGTATCAGTGAAACTTCTCGAGGCCACTTTTTGAACAAACTTTTTCGAGTGAAATTTTTTTTTTCAAAAAGCTTTTCGGCGGGTTATTCTAGAATATGAAGCATTGTTTTCGTCAAATGTGTTCAGAGGGCCAAAAGTGGTATGGAAGTTTGGAGTATGAAACTACGTCGTAGATCGTTAGGACATTGCGACTAATCTTAAGTAGAACAGCCTGACAGCGAGTTTGGTCTATTTACATTCAAAAGTGTCAGCACGATGTAATAAATGTATTATATTAAGGATCCTGGCAGTCTCATCCCAATCCCAGAGGAATCATAATTTATATGTAAAACCAAATGCGGAGACGCTCCGGATTATTATTACCATGTAAAGGTATCAGTTGTGTAAGGACTTTGGTTGTACGTACAAGTCAAGCGTCTTATTTCTGCTATAGTCTCATTTTATTCCTGGCACTCTAAGTGGCTCAGACACATGTGTGCAATATACAAAGCTTTATTTCTCTTTACTCGCTTCTTGCCTATCGGACATACTCTGCTCCCTCGCTTCATCCAAATTTATTCCCTGGAAATATAATTTAAAGTTGGTCTGGCAGCGTTCCTTCCAAGGTGTGAAAAGGAAACTAATGGACAAGGTAGGTACTAGGACGGATGGCCTAGGCGAGCATATCATGGCATTAGCATAGGCAAGCCTTGGTGAAGGGAATTATTACCTATTCGTGTGTGAGCTAAAACTTGAACTTCGTAAATGGTATATTTGGCCAAGTTGTCAACGAGTACACTCGTGTCCGTCGTGTTGAGAGCAATCATCTCGTCAGAAACTTTTTGAGAAATACAACAAAAATGATTTGATTAGAAAAGTTTTCCGTATTGTAATTGTTTTTCTGGCGCTGAACCGTGGTGAGCTTACCCACATAGTCCAAGTCGGATCTTTGCAAAAACACAGTGTAGCCTTGTACAATTCCTCTCGCGTCCTGGCTCGACATTTGGTTCCAATTGATTTGGAGTTTCTGAGAAGTGAGCGTGTAGCAGGAGACGCTCTCGGGTGAAAGGAGCGGAATGTCTTCCAGCGTAGTTCCAAAGAACGTGTCAGACAAGGGACCGGGCCCAAACTCGTTAAATGCTTGAACAACAATCTAAAGGAAAGTAATTCCTTTGTAATTGTCAATTTCAGATTTAAACAGAATTTGGACGGAATACCTCAAACTTTGTGAATGGAGCTAATCCTAGGAGCACTGTTTCGTAGGCCGGATTCTCTACTGTTAGAAAAACATAGTGCTCTGCATCCCCAATGCCACTAAACTTCTTGTAACCAATGTTGTAACCCAGAACTTCTCCATTGCTCCAAGACATGTGGTCCCATTGGATCTTGAGTTGTGTGGAGAGAAGCGGTGTCACATTTATATTCTTAGGAGGCATTTCTGGAGGCTCTCCGTCTGTGCTCGCTTGCAGTTTCTTTCAATTACATTTAAACAATTAGCATACAAGCGTTCTATCTGGTATTTAGATGCATATGTTGTAGCTGTAGTAGGCATGAACGGAGCAATGTACAGATTTACATCGACAAGCCAGTACTCGTATGTAATACCGCTAAGTAAATTTATGCAATCTCCAGCCAGAAAACTTGAAAACAATAGGAAATAGGAAACAGCATCCAGCTAATTCTGTGTTAGAGTAATGCGTTAGGTCCTTAGGTAAGGTTCAAATTTTTTGTAACCTAAATACTTGGAAATAACAAAGTAGCTTGCCGTTAATTATCTGCGTGGCGATACACCGTAATTCGACTAAATAAAATGAAACCCAAACTGAGGTCAACAAACTTGCTGGTCGATGTATACTTTTATTATCCGTTATGTACATTAGCCATAAGTGTATAATAGATACAAGCAAGAACAGACTTAAACTCGCATACCTCGCTCTCTGAATTCCCAATGGCATTCTCTGATGTGATATAGAAATAGTACTTTGTTGCTGGTCTGAGGTTATTGATGGTTTCAGAAAAAATTGAGTCAGTCCTCAGAAATCCAACCTTGAAAGCGTTTGACACTGCCACGTTGTTCCAGGCTCCTGGACGGAATCAAGCGGACCAGAAGTGCCTGTTAGTTGGGCCTGCCGATGGAGATGAGCATATCACATTACCATAGTTACCTCGCTCCGTCCGGTACTTGATGGTCATCCGTGTCCCGTCTCCACTTCCCTCTTGGGTCAAGAGCCATCCCACCTGAATAAATCGACTGCCCTTGGAAATTACATGGAGATTGCTGGGCGTCTCGGGCGGTTCTGTCAATATTTGAGATGAAATCATTCAATTTTATGCTGAGACTTCAAGGCTCCTTTATGCTCAGCCCTTTGAACTTCATTGGGATGCGAGACACCGCGTAGATTGAGCTCTGTGTACTGTGTGTGTACTGTGTACTATACATACCGAGAATAAAGAGCCAGCTGGATCTTTCATCTTTCCTACATGATCCCATTATGCTTATTGAGCTGGAATTACAAAGGTTCGTCGCAGAACAAGTGTAGGCCTGTGTCCCGTCTTCCTTCCGTACAGAGCTGAGCGTGAGTTCTGAAGAGATCCCGAGACTCGTGTTAACAGTTTTCACGACATATCTACAACATCCAACAAACTCTGTCATCATCAAATGTCTAATTGGATAATTTGCCTCCGGTTCAAACGCCACCGTCAACAGAGCAGATTAAAATAAGGTCTATAATTAGTTCAGCCCATGGCTTCATCTCTCAGTAACGAAATAGGAGCACATAGGTAGGCTGGGTTTGACCAAAAATTCAAGTTTCCTCCTAAAAGCCTCTTATGACTTTTTGCATTTACCAATACTGTACAATAGTGGTCTGAGTTTGTGTACATGTGTAAAATCGTACTGTTAAAGCTTTTCATGGCAAAATATGGTGCGGGCTCGCCTAGTCAATTGTTACAGCTAAGGCATACAAGTTGTCTATACCATAATACTTGTAACGCATAAACATCCTAGAGTATTACTGTGTACGTTTTACGTGTCTTTATCTCTCTATCGATCTGTGTATCCGATTGTTCGGTTTTGAAGCTTCTTAAACAACCCTAACATTTTATGTGAAACGTAATCTTGCAAACTTGAGAGATATAATCTGTAATCGTTTACAATTTTCTTGTAGCCTAGTTCGCTTATAAAGTTAGTTCATCCGCAAGAAAAAACCCTGGATTCTGGCAATTGGATAAGCTTTTTCTCAAGGCGCCCATGCTTCCCCATATGCAATCGTCCATGGAAACCGATTGTATTTCTTATGAAAAATAAACTTACAAAGGCAGATCATTTTGAAAAAAATAAAAGTCGAAAACAACGGATTAACTATGTTTGTAAGCAAGCTAAATATTTTGTTTATTAATCTTGGGTGAGTCCATGAGTCTAGCCGGCTAAATGTAAAACTCTGTCTCTCTATGCATCTATGTTCTATGTGTCTGGTCTTAAAGTTGTTAATCAAACCTGAACTTCAATGAGAAAACAAGCGCCTCTCACGTAAACTACAGTAAATACAAATTATTGAACTTTTAACATGTTTCTAACTTCCAACTAATAACAATTAAATTTGTGTATCACTGCATTTATTAAATTCAGTCAATTGACCCAGGATCCTTCTCAAGTTCAGTGCTTGGCACATTCCTTACAGTATATGTACCCACAAATGTATTTACACTGCTTAGCTTGAAAAGAAGCTTAGGTTGCATTGCATTGGCTTAACCATTTACATGATAAACAGAGATTTTGTATATTACAGCTTCCAAGGTTTTTATATATGATCTTACTTCCTTATAAAGATCTTCACAATTTCAATGTTCTACTCTTTTAAACCCATCTACGTACGTATACATAAGATTAGCTAAGGTGGTGTTGGTTGAATAGTTACGGTTTCGGTCATTTGGGTTTAAATTACAGCTAGATTGAATTGGATTTCTTCAACATCAGCTTCTATGTATAACACAAGTCTATGTAGCCCCACTTTCACTGGAGAAAGCTACACCCTCTTCCGCCTTTCCAAGAAACCCCAGGAACTTAGACCGATATTTTCTCATGATTGCACCTCAAAGGATAGGCTCATACATATAAAGTTATTGCTATTACCCGTTTTGTTCACCGAAATTCAGACTAGGCAGTAGCTTCAGTATGTATTTTCCCAAATCATATTAAACCATGCATGGCCTAACATATGATAAGCAGAAACTCTAATAATGTAATTGTTAAACCCGATTAATAGAAATGTTAGCACACAAATGCAATCTATGTTCGTACCAACATTTCCCACACTGATCTTTATCCATGTATTTATTAGGACTATTTGCTATACCTGCTTGAATAATCATAATAAATTTACTGGCTTATCGAATTCAGCATTTTTGATAATTAAGACTAATAAAGGCTCTATATTAAATTTTTAAAAGGTACAAGGAAAGCATTTAAATCTCTCAAAGTCCCTGGATTAATTGCATACATATTTCATCACATGTCACCTTGTGTCGAGGAGCGGGTTGACCTCCTGAAGTCCTCGGTACCAGCGAACAGAGATGGGGTGATCTCCACTGAGCTCACACCGAAGAACTCCCGTGCTGCCCACTCTGACGGTCGCATTCCGCGTTCCATGGATCCTGGCCGGAGCTGGCAAGAGAGAAAGCAAAGACCGTTCTCAACTGAATTGGCTCCCAACGCCACCTCAACTTTCTCCACCAAAGTGAAAGCCTAACTTTCTCCCGTTTAGCCCAGATGGAGAAACCTGAGGCTGTTCTCAACTCGGTGGCTAGGCTATTGCTTTCCTAATCTCGGCTCAGATCTGAGATTTGAGTCGAAAGTTTTTGACAATAATGAGGCCTTAGACAATCTCCTAGTTTCATCTACTTAGATTAGTTTGTAAGTTAGTTTTGGTGGATTGGATCCATCACTTTAATGAGGCTTGGGAGAGAGGCACTAATGGCTCAAATACTCACCATTCACTTTGATATGGACTAATTTACTAATCCCAGATCCAATTCCATTATTTCCTTCGCAGATGAACGTGGGCTGCTTCCCTTCGTGTGAGGTGAGCTTCGAGATGAGCAGCGTGCCGTTGGAGAAGGAAACAATGTTCTGGAGCGGTGATTGCTGAGAGAAGGCCTGAACGGGGATTTCAAGCTCACGTCGGGTCAGTTCTGCATATTTGAGAGAGGAGAAAAAAAAACATTGAATTTTACGAAATTGTCCACTGCAAAAAAAGTTGCAAGCCAGGAAATTCCCTAAAAAATGTTCCAATCTCCCACAATTCTGTACAATCACTTTTGAAGGTAATTTAACATAGTTTATCACAAATCGCGTTCTTAGCTTGAAAAGTTAATTTAGCAATTATTCAGTGTATGTTTCAATTAATACTACATTTAAACGTTTATTTGTTTGTAGCCTTTTGAAGCTTACACCTATATACCAAACGAGTTGCTTCAGTAAAGAAATACAAATCTGAATGTAAATGATCTGTTTTACGCACAGCATTTCTACATCTCAATTTTGCGTTGGAATTTCTCCGCTGACTAATTTGGATTTGGGATTTTAAAATTCGTGCCAATTTTAATTTAAAATCCCACAACTAAGTAAGTGTTGGATGATTGAGCAATTTTTGGCAGAACTTACCATTATACCTCTAGATAGCCAATACACCGACACGATATCTAACCTTGTTTTATTTTGAACCTAGCTTGTATACACTTTACAGTTTGATGTCAAGGACCAAACGAGGAAATTCTTGGGGAACCTCTTCAAAGAAGGTTTTTTGGAGGGAACTTTTTGGCAGGGAACATTTTCCTATGGATCTTATCCGTTCTGAAAAGCGAATCGTCTATCAGGATCTTCTCCATTGCAGGCTCCCAAGCTCATTTCCCATCAAAACAAAATAGATCTAATCCGATTACGAGAAATGAATTATTTATGAATTTTTTCTTGCCCAAAACGGGCATGGGCCATTGGACTATAACATATTGGGCTTAGGACGAGGGCTCGTCGTCTCCAGCTAGCCAGAACCCAGTAAGCCAATAAGTCTTGGGAATGAGCGGATGGGTAGGAGAATGTGCTTGGGCGGCGGTCCTTTCTCCAGTCCATGCTGCATTATGGGAGGAAAGGGAAATGGGAAATCTGAATCCAGCTATTAATCTTTTCTCTCTCCGTCTACCTCAAGATGTTCCCTCTCCACTTAAATGAACTAGCAGGACGAGTTCATGGGAAGGAGAAACAGGCCTATTTCCCCCCAAACGACCGGCTTTAAACCCCATCCCTTCCCATTGTCCGGCTCCCCCCCAGTGAAATATGAATGGGAAATTGGACCATTCCTTCCCGCCGCTCCCTCAAAAACATTGCATTTCCTCAGACGCTCAACTCACCCGACTTCTTCCAATTAATTGTCACGAACGGAAAGCCTTCTGCAGAGCAGTGCATCACCACGGCTTCACCCTCCACCGCCTCAATGTCTTTTGGCTCCTCCAACCATTTTGGCGGGACTAGGAGGAAAGAAGGATGCCAAATGTTAATTTTACGCTCATTTCCGCACAGTTTTATGGTGCATTAACTGTGCTTAGGACGAGTGTTGTGAGTTGTGAGGAGAGTGAGAGAAGCCAAACCAATGTGTTGAGTGGTGCAAGTGTCCGGCCAGTGTGGGAGTGAAAGTGACTTTTACTCCAAAAATACATACAACAACAAATGTGCGTAAAAAGCTGGAGGAATTTGTGCAAAGCGTTCTGGAAGTTCAAACCCTCTTTTAACTATTTAGCTACCTATTAATATTGCACCTACTCTGCCGCACTCAGCCTCCAAACTAGCTTGATAATTTGAAACTAGCGGCCAATGCTTCAGAGCCGCAAAGTTTTCACCTCAACTTTAAGTCCCGCTTCTAGCTGCTAATAATGCCTAATTTGCTTCGCTCTGCTGATTCTAAAATTCGAAAATAACTGGAATATAACGAGCGTTATCGTTTTCTATTATCTTACCGTTTTTCTTAGGTTCTCTAGAATTTGAATTTGAAAAAATTTCTTAACTAGCAGTTGAGAATTTAGAAGCGACTTTGTAACAACTCGCAACACAGAAGAGACGGTGACAAGAGAACCGACAAACCCAACCTGACCCGTCAGTTACACGTCAGTTTACCCGTAGAGGACACGGGGGTTCGGAGATACCCATGGCGTGGCAGGCAGGGCAGCAAGTATTTCTGTTGCAAGTGCCTTACGCCTGATGTATATTTTATGCATGAGCGAAAAAGTTTTCAGACAGAAACATTCGGCAAATGAAATTCAGTAAATTGACCCAAAATTCTGTCTAGGTTCCGTATTTACGACGTCACTAGCGCACAACCACTAACGGAACACCAATATTTTATGTTATAAATATATCAGGGTTTTATGGGGTTACGTCACGTTAAGTTAGGTAAGGCTGGCTTAGTTTACGTTAGTTAGGTCAGTGACCAGATGAAGTAGATTTAATCGTGCTCAATTGACCTAAAATCACAGCCTGCTTTGTGTTGCTACAAAAAATAATTCGTGGAGCCGGGTTTAGCGGCAAAAGCTCGATTGGCAAAAATTGAGACACCTGTAAAGTTTTGTCAAAAACAATCAAATATAGAAAATTTGGAACAAAGTGTTCCTATGATTGGCAAAAAATGTTAGGTTCCTTTCCGTGTTCCTCATAAAGTTGGAAAATGCAATACAAAAATATAAAATTCGAACGCAATTCAGAATTGGCCAAAAATCTAATTTTCCAATACAGGCAAAAATATGTTGTTTTGGGCATTTTTGCTCTTAAAATTGGCATTAGGGGTTTAGAAAATCTAGGAATTCACGAATACCTTGGCTGGAAGTATAAAGATAACGGTTGATCTCGCTGTACGTTAGACTGTGGGTGAATGAGGTTGTGTTATTTAGGAGGTTTTGTTAGCTGAGGGTGTATGTGAGCAGAGTAGGGTAATGAAAAGGGATGAATGGGTCTTTGGAGTAATTCGTCTCTGCGGCAGAAGAGAAGAGAAAGCTGAGCTGGTAAAGCGAGGGAAGCAAGTAACGTGAGAAGCGTCTCTGTCGTCTTGGCTCAGGCTTCTTCCGCAACAGTTCCAAGGGAAAGGCGGCTGCTTGTGTGAGAAGCTCAATTTTTTGTTGGAGAAGAAGGAAAGTGGACTCTGCGGGTTGTGGACGGCAATAAAAGGCGGATGCTGGGCTCGAGCCTTCATGCAAATTATCCACTCATGCTAATGAAAAATAGGCTGAAACAAGAAGAGTCTAAAAAGCAGCAAGCAGGCATTAATTATTCCTAAGTCGAGAGACTCGCCGCTTGTGGGGAAGCAAGGCGGGGAAGAAGGTGCAATTTGGACTTCTGGCTCCTAACTGCGGCTAGGGAGCCAAGTGGCGGAGTTCTTTAGTGCAGCTTTGCATTCAATGAGCCCAAGTGCTTGGCCAGTTCCTTAGAGAGAGCTTCCACACAAAGTTTTACCATAGACAATGAGTTGGGCGGTATGGCTCGAATTCCCGAAACTGTTCCCGGCCAAGCAGGTGTAATTAGCGGACATGGACTGAGTGGCAGAATCGATAATGAGCATTGAGGAGAACTTGTCCACTTGTAGGAGGCGGAGGGAGTGCTCCTCCGGATCAAGGAGCTCAACCTGGTCTTTGAACCACTTGAACGTGATTGTCTGCGGATGGTTGTTCACTAAGCAGTTCACTTGAGCCCGCATTCCTTCGTAGACTTCAGGAAACCGGAATTTGGAAATTGTAGGACTCACTTCCAAAAATAGAAACCCAGTTCTGTTAAGCACACTAACTAGATACGTATATTAAGGGGCAACTGGAGAAAGCGCATATCAATTAAATACACAACCAACAAACAGATTTTACTGGCTGAATAATATGCTTGTCCTAAATTCCCAGGGTCGCAAATTATTGCCGCTAAAAATTAACGCCAAGAAGCATATTTTGGCGTAAAGGATCCTTCCGCGGTTATGTAAATTACGGTGAAAACCTGGTAAGATTACTATCCAGCAGGTGAAATCTGTTTGTTTAGCGGCGTTCGTTTTACAAAAACCGATTGATTAGCATATAGTCACCATACGCCATGCGCCCAACGCTGTGCAAATGCTTGATATAATTAACCCCTATCATACGCCAACAACATTAATTACCCAGTACGTACAGCTTCACAGTCTGATTCGCCAATGAACGTTCTACTAGCACTAACAACCGATGAGGGTGTGAATACTTACCGGGTTTACACTGACGCAAAGAGTCAACTTATGGGGAATGTTCGACTTGAAGATTTGTACTGAAATGTGTATAGTTTTGTATGTCATGTTTAGTTGGATTGTTTGTACCTTGTACTGTGAGTGTTGTGGTTAAAGTGTCTTCTCCGGCTGTTATATTAGAGTAATATATTATTATTTAAAATGCATGGTTAAATGGTATGTGCACAGGGATTGTGTTACGTAATAGTGTATTTGTTACGGTTTGAACACAAGAACGGCTTAACTAAGCTACAGGCTGAGCAGCCATAATTAGGCGCAACTGCAACCGGTATCCAGATTTAGTTATATTAAGTCCACCGGTACGTCTACTCAAACCGTAACATATCCATTGTGTATCATGTGTCTTACTTACCCGCATTCCTGGCAACACACGTCAGAGTGGAGTTTGACATTTCTCTTTTGACTTTTGTTATTATTAGCACAACAGCTATATCTCTAAAGTCAGGTGTTTAACAAGGATGTAAAATGTTTGACAAATGTTAGTTTTCGTTAGTGTTTTTGAACTAGTCCAACTGCTACTGCGTCCTCAGTGCTTGAGTACCTGATATGTTGTGTACTAATCCCATCCTCATCCTCGCCCCGCAAGGCGACTCCGTTTTTTAACCAATTGAGCTGCATGGGAACGTCCCCAGTCGCCTCACAATACTTTAAAATTCGCTGCCCCTCTTCAACTATAGTGTAAGGGCTAAAGGACGTCACTTTAGGAGGAACTACATAAAAGGGAGCATGGAATTTGTGCGGCTTATTAAAATGATTGACAAAATGCGGAAAGTTCAAATGGCCTTCCTGTGTAAAAGTTTGTGTAACGACAGGGGCAATAACCTTAGAATGAAATATGCGTTTAGTTTTGTAAGGTGAGGACAGACAGACAGAAGACAAAAGTATTTCCACTTGCTCTTCCACCTGTAAGTCCCCAATTGCACAATAGTCCAACTTTCTCTTCCCATGCCAGCAATAGAGCTTTTCTAATCCGCTCAGGCAGGAGAGGGAACGTGAGACAAAAAGTGGCATAATACGTAATGCAAAGCTTATTTCTACCTCCACCATTATTGTGACTTTTTAAGCTGGGCCGCAGGCGGCGTTGCGGCTTAATGCAATACGTGAGTAGCAAACTGTATATGTAGTAGTTACGCTATGCCTGAGTGAGCACAAAAATCCTAGAAATATTATTTGAGCACAGTTATCAGTTATCACTTATCACCCGCATATTTGCCTTGTGGCAGCGTCTACGTACAAATAATGCGCTTTCAAAGGCAAAGGGCAGGAGAATATTGTCTCAATTTCACGTATTTAGTTCATACAGTTGAATGTACGCACATGTATTGAGAGACCAAGCCAGAAGCATGCTTTGCCATGAATCCCCAAATATTTGTTATTTTTCCCGAAACAGAATATTAAATAAACTTGGGAGCGTAAGGAATGTATTTACTCACCAACAACATTTATTTCTACGTTTTTGGAGTCGGAGAGCTCTTTGAACTTTGCTGTGCATATGTAATTTCCGGAATCTGACTTTTGTACATTTTTTATTGTTAAGACTCCATCCGTAGAGACAGACTGGAGTCGTGTAAGTGGCAGTAACTTCCCATCTAAAACGTATTTCACAAATGTACCTTAAGCCTCTGCTCCTCCTCCTGCCCACGTACAGGCACGGAATGGCCTATTTTTTGATAAACAAGACTCAATTTATCACAAACCTTTTTTCCACGTGATTGGAGGATCGATGGGGTAGCCAGACACTGGGCATTTAATAGAAAAATCCTTGCCCGTGACAGCCGTCTGCGGTTTCATCTCTCGTATGACCGGCGGTCCTGAGCCAGAGTAGTCATGATCAGGAGGGTCTAATCGTATTTCCCAGAGCCTAATTAGTCAAATACTCACCGAAAATGTTCAGTCTCGCTTTGTGTTCCATCGTTCCAGCACTGTTCCTGGCAATGCACGAGATCTCACCCGAGTCCTCACTCACACACTGCGTCACGTTGAAGTGGGAGATTACGTCCCCGTTCAGGGCAACATATTGGTCAATCATTATTCTAGCAGACAAGGAGATGTGGTTAATTAAATTTGGACTGAGCGGCCACCACTTTAAATTCACTTGTCAACTCAAGCTGGGGCTAGCACTCCGCGCGGACCCGGTTCAGATCCAATTCATAGTCTGATCCGGATTCGAAATCTCTGCGTTGAATCCAGGGTATACACGCATTATTTACATCATGAACAACTACTTCTAGTAAAGTATAGCGATCGCTTAAATATTTTAGTGTTTTAATTTACATCCAGCTTCTTAATTTGTTTATTAGTGGAATTTAGCACAAACAGTTGACATCCGACGTAATATAGGAAACTGCTACATATATTTCCTTAACATTTTTAAGGTGAAATAAGTTTAAATAGCTAAACCGACCGGGGTTGTTTCCAATGAGGAAATTGGTCTAAGCCAAATTATGATTCAAAAATATCAGACCCGAAGCCGGATCCTAGCATTTACTAAGCTATTTTAATTCATGATGTAAATAAAAGGATCTGCACCCACGGAGTCAGATCCAGATTCGTTTCCAAATCTACTGATCCAGAAAATTCTGGATCTGGATCCGGATTGGTGATCCGTGATGCGGCTTCGAGCGGAGCACTAAGTAAGCTGGTTAGGAGAGAGCGAGAGTGAAAGCCCAGTTTGGATTTACCTTTCGGAATTAGGGAGCTCAAATCCATCTATCCGCCATATAATTGTAGGAGTGGGTTGCCCGGTTGCTATGCACTTGAGGGAAACAGTGCAGCCCTTTCCCATCGTTTGCAGAATAAATCTATAGACTATGTTGGGTGAGATACCTATGAATTGTAATAAAATTAGTTCCTGTCTCCCAGCTCAACTTCTCCACCGTGGAACTACATGATCAAATGAGTGGAAGTAGCTGAATGGAGTACATGTGTCCCAGGCCTCACTTCTGTCTTTGTCAAAGGATTGAGAGAGCCCAGCTTCCACGTTTACATAACAACGTCTATTGAACCCTTTCCATATCTCTAATGAGGGCTGTAAACGAGCCTGCTTCATGCCACAGTTGAGATATGGCAGAGTGAGAGGTTATAATTAATGAGGTCGCACCAGATCCTACGCCTTAATACGAGCATGTCGAAAAATAGGTCAGATTTCAGAACGGTGACGCAGCATAAGGTCCAGTGTGAAAGCTCTAATGAACCTGCGGTCGTCCTCAGTCACTAAATGCTTATCTGCTCCTTTTCCCAATTCATACCACTCCACAAAAGCGCATCCGGAAGGAGAAAATTACTCAAGGACCTATTTCTGTGGAGCCGAAAGCCGAAGATAACCAATGCCATTGGACCTAATGTCGTTGAACTTAGAATAAATAAAACATGTCGTGCTTCATTCTTGGTGATTCAAGCGTATGTTAAGTCTACCGTATTTAAATGTTTGCTTACTGGTGTATGGCTCATTTATTATTAGCTAACTTCAAATCAGCGCAAAGCAACAAACTTGGGATAAGATCCAGGGTCAATAGACCGTATTGCATACAGACACATATTCACAACAGAGTTACTATTTAATCCCTTCGTAAACAAAATATTCCTTAAATAGAAATTACTTAATGAAGTATAATGTCGCTGTAAGTTGCCATATTTCCACCCAGAAATATGTTTATATTCTGATTAGCATTGTGATATTTTCTTAAGTTGAGGTTCCCTCGGTATTCGGACACTCGGCATCAGCTAGCCGGTGCATTGGGTATGGGGCACTCGACATTCGTGTAAAAAGTGCGTCTGGAGAAAGTCTGGAGTGTGAAAGGCTTTAGGACATTCCTTGGGCCCACATACATATAAATGGGAAGTAAAAAGGGAATGTGAAGAGTGAGAAGGGTCTCTCAGATTGTAACAATGTTAGTGGAGAGTCAAAGTACCCACTCAACATCTGCCAGATCATCAAATTCGTCAAAACGTGACAGCGGATCCCAAAATGACAATCTACGTCTTCAGCACAAAAACCTCATCCCATGCCTCGCCTCCTTGTTAGCATCTGGAACTAGCAGCACTGAGCCTCTGTTCAAGGGATTGTGGAGGGCTGATCACCCAATCTCCGTACACGACGCTCTCCCTTTTTTTGCTTATTACAAGGAACTAATTTGGGAATTATAAGAAAAGGCCTCTTGCCCGACCTCATGAATATTTATCTTGTTGTTCCAAAGGCTCGTTAATTCCCCCTCTCATTCCAGACAAAGGATATTCGGAGTGAGGTAGAGCTACTGGAGATTTATGAGCACATTTTATGGCTTCCTTCGTGTGCGGGAGAAAGATGAATTTGGAAGAATCTTTTTTATGGTCCAGAGCAGAAGCTACACATGATGGAATGCGTTTACAAATGATATGACTTTCTTTTGATGATACTGATCATGTGCATCCCATCTCAGCTCATGCTAAACTCTCCGTCTCCAATCCTGCTTCCCCTCTCTCTACCTGACTCAAACTCAATCCTCGATTTTGCATTCAGACACTGGCGTGGCCTGGACCGCGCCGCGGCCAGAGGCTCGGGAGGCATTTGGAATTCATGGAAAATAGCAGATACAAATTGATTCCAGATTAGTATTCTCATACCGGAATTCAGTATGTTGCTCAGGTTTTTTCAGAATAAAATACACAGAAGGGCTATACGCAGCGTCATAGGCACTACGTAGAATTTGATAACATTCAGCCTCCAAGAACGAATTTTTAAAGATATTAAACGAATATGCAATATTATCTGTATAAGAGAGTTTAATCCCATTTTCAGGTATTTCTCTATTTTTTAAACATTTGAGTGGGAGGTTGATCAGCATGGGCTCCATACGGGGTACGCCATTGCTCTGAGATATTTGTAACTGGGAGCAGAGGAAGTCTTGAGGCCGTTCCCATATCCCCCAACCTCTCTAAACCGCCAAAGCCCTGATTTTGAGCAATAATTATAATTGAAACGTGCTCAAGTTTTATGGTGAGGTTGGAGGGCCCTGGAGGGAAATAAATCTCTGGGTTTGTAATCAGTTAAGTATGCGATTGTGTTCTGGGCGAGTGTGGAGGAGCTAATGGGAGTGAGATGAGAAATGGGAGATGTAGTGACACTTTCGGGACTCGACGGAGGAACTCAATAATTCAGTGGTCATATGGTCAGAGAGTGGTGGGCGGGAGAAGAATGGGGAAAGAATGGGGGAAGAGAGCGGAGTTGAGAGAAAGCAGAAAGTTTTTCAATATCTTCTTAAAAGGTACATAATATGCTTGGCGAGTGAAAGGAGTTGGGAGAAGGTACAAGTCGGCCTCTTGAGGCAGTCCAGTGTGTGTGGACCCACTACGCCTCAAATCCCTCTTTTGAATTGAACTTATTCGAACAAAGTTTTGGAGATTTGATTTAGCCATCCCCTCGCTCAGATTTCAATTTACAATCACACCAGTCCAACACAGCTCCCACCACCACATTCCCCACAAAACCCAAAAATCCCTTTTATTGAGACTCAATCAGGAAAGACGGAATGGGCTGGAACGGACTCTCATCCCACGCTCCTATTCAAACAGAGCCACTGGGTTTGGTTCTGGACTTTCCTCTGGCCCAGTTTCCGCAGGTCCACTTGGACGGGATTAGGCGGACCAACTAAATTGAACACGGCTAATAATAGCCACTTTCTTCCCTTCAAACTCAAACAAAATGGGATGGAGAGAGTCTACGCCAATTACGCCTTCTCAGTTGAGTCGGCTCAGTTATGTCGTCTGCTTTCGCATGCTAGCGCCCACGATTAAGCCTCCAAATTTGAACCTAACTTAAAATTATTCAAGGACGTTAGAGGGTAATTTCTTTTTTTTGTCTAAACTTGGACACAGCTTTTTCTGCTGAAGAAGCAATTCAAACGGAAGAAGCTTGGAGTAGCTATGTAGAAAGTAGAGGATTATGTAATACACGTAACTGCAATGAGTTAAATAAAATTGGGTAAATTAATGAAATGACCCTCGTGTCTGACAAGCCTTTATCGTATATAGCGCCAACTCGGATATAGACGGTGAGCACCTCACGGGGACTTACGGTATTCTGCTTCGAATACATGTTTTCAGCTGCGTCCCGTAAGTTGAGCGAATACTAATGCATTATTCGTATCATATTAAGGTTTTGTATGGTAATCCCTTTGGAAGCGTCCATGTCATAAGCGCGAAAACGTTTAAAAACAAGTTAAAATGTTCCAAAAATTTAGGCAAACTTACTTGATCAACATCAATAACCCAACCTTGCTTTATAACAACCGCTGCTTGTTTTCCCGGTTATGACATGCTGTCTTATGGAAAACTTGTGCTAATAACCCTTACCCGACTTGAAACGATTTATGAACGTTTCAGGTTTGGCATGACATAGCATCTTAATAAGCTGATAGACTTCGCTGAGATGAAGACGGGTAATTGTGAGGACTGAATTGAGGTAGAACCGGAGGATTTGTCCCTGGGCGTACCAATACACACTTTCCTCCTTTGAGCCTCCGTTCCTTTCAAGAACTAAATTGATGGTTTTCCGCGTCCACTTCTCATTAGAGCAGATGACAATAATATGAAGGAGCGGCCTGTGTCACTTTTGTTTCTCTTTCTGATTAGACGAGGGGAGGTCGGGGATTGGGCGATAAAGTGAGAGAGCAGAGCTGGCTTCCAGTCATTGGATGGACCACTTACTGTAATCAGTTGAGGCAGAAGGGGCATAACTCACCTCTTTCATTAGCATGGTGATTATAATGGTCGAGTTGATGCGGAAGCCTTGGTCCCACGCCGCTTTCGTAAAGCTCGGATTTCCCAGGTCTGAAGCCAACTGGGCGGAAAGAATTAGAAAGGATTTTCATTAGACGCATTGGAGAGGCTGGCAGAAGGTCTCTCAGCCCACAGAGTGAGACTACATTACTAAACACGCAAATTACAATTTCCTGTGAGACAAGGCCTACTATTGTAATCAGGCAGACTATTGGCACTGAAGCCAGGCTCGGGAGAGTGGATGCATTTTATTGCTAAATGAGAGCAGCACAGCTTCCCATTTCCCTCAGCAGCCTCTTTCATAAATACATGTTCTTGAGAAAATCTCTTCCTCGAATCATCTCATGTTGTCTCAAGTCAAGCGTTTTTTGGTACAAGGGGATCTACATGGGATAAGACGCTTGGCTTCTGCTACTGAAGCCGAGTGGGAGATGATGAGATAGGCACAAAAAAAAAGCCTATCTTCGGCAGCTCCTGTCCAGAAGGATAGCTGTCATTAGGTTCCTTTGCATGCGTTTCGGTAAATCAATTGTTTTGATTCAAATACTCGTAGTACTTGATGTTCTAGTATTCTAAAACTGGGCATTGATTGTACTTTCCCATACTTTTTCAATTTTTATATTCGTGGTTCTCATTACGGCTATTCATACTGGTAATGTTTTTTGCGGGACAAGACATTGCTCTGGACCCTGGTATATGTACTTCATTCCGTTTGCCAAACACCGAACCAAGTGAACACAAACAAAAGCATTAGGTAAAATTCGAATGGCAGACTCGCAAAATGCTATAAACACTTTCACATAACTCGTGACCTGAACCTGACGCTTTGCAACTAACTTGTTTAATTAAAAGTTACGTATCTCGATGATTACAGCAACTTCTGGGATGATTCTTTCCTCAGGATTCTAGGGAATAAGTTTAATATGTACATAGAAATATCTTCATGACTTTCTCCAATGGACTTTACATGTAGGTTCCGTCAACGATCGATTAGAAATAAATTCAATTGGATCAAGCCTTGTTTACATGACTTCAAATTGATAAAATGCTGTATCCTGAAATTCTGAGAGTAAATTATGTTTTTGTAGGTTAGGTTAGGTGTACCAAAAAAATCAAAACAATTGATTTAAGTTAAACGGCAGTTCAGTGACAGTACAACCCAGGCCAAGAAGGATTGTAGCAAAAATACAATGAATACTCAACTTTATTCAATATATTAATTATTCTTCCTCGTAAAGCTTCCTAACTATCTCTTTTCAGCTATTATTTGTTTTCAATGGCTTGGTTTGGAATGCTTTCTCCAGAGGAGGTTAGTCGAGTGCCCTTCGGTCTGCCCCTTCTGGTGTATTTCTTGGTGGCTGAGTGCGTGGAAGTGGAGTGATAGCCGGCAGGATATCTGGCGGAGTGAAGCAGGGAGTGTGAGGAATTCAATTTTGATTGGGGAGAGATAGACGAGGGAAAGCGGAGCTAAGTTGATTCGGGAGGAATTGGGAGTTAAGAGAGTTTAATGAAATCAAGGTGGAAGTAAATGAATTGTAATATCCTTATTTCATTTCACCTCGCCTTAACTCTCACAAGCCTCAAGCTCAAACCAAACTCAGCCCTGCTCAGACCAACCAGCATAGCAGCATCAGGAGTCAGGACGGATTTCAATCTAAATCCACTTTCCACTTACACAGCCCAACCGCATGGACCTTTCACCACTAAACGGGAGAGCTGGAACCAGGCCACACCAATGTACCGGCTGCCTCTCAGTCATCTTTCAGTTAGGATTGGATTTAATTGGCAATGCTACAAGCACAGGGCTGCCTCATGCCTTTGTTTCTCTGTGCAATTTGAAACGTATCACAAATACTACAGAAATGTAAGGAAAATTACGTCAATGACGGGCAATATCTTTAAGTCGTAACGCATAATCGATTGGATTTCAATGACTTTCGCTAGAAATATATTTAAGAAAAGCACCACACGTCAGAGCAAAGCATTAAACATGGGCTTGGCTTCCATTTAAGGATATTTTGAATATTCATAGTTTCTTCATTAACTAATAGATCTCCCAAATTAATAAGCTGGATTGATCCAAATCTCATGCTAGGTTAGTAAAACATTTATTCACTCAAAGTATCAAAAAAATGAGATTGGCGAGCAATGAGGAAGAATTCTATCTATTATTTATTACAAACAAACTGAACGAGAGCAGCACCCTGTATACCTCTTCTAAACGCTACGATTTTGCCATCCACACGCTTTCACCAAATCCATCCATGCGGAGATGAAGACGACCAGGAGGATTCCTCAGCCCTCCAAATTCCTTCCTCATCAGAACCTCGCTAAATAGTAGAAGATGAAATTGGCCGAGGAATGCTCCGTGAGCATGAGATGAGAACAAGTCATCCGGAATGGGCATTTATAGTAGACACATGGAATAAGCGACTATGGGCAATGAATTCTAACATGAATTCCATAACAAGCACGACATGCACAAATACTACTAACTAGCAACCCTCAGTGAACTGCCCGAATTTCATAGATGAATTTTGTACATACACTGCAAAATGTACTGTCAGCACGTTAATTTACCTATTGTAGGTTAGAAGCAAGCGTACGTTCAATTAATAATTCCTGCTGCAGTACCTATGAGAATCGCTGTTTCACCTTAAAGCTGTATAGCAAAATTCAAAGCCGAGGTCAGACATGCATACATAGATAGACCGCACAAATTAAACTGGTACCTTTTGTTATGTTTCTCTAAGTACTGGACCATTACTCAAATGAACAAAATCTATGGGAAGTTGCTGGCTGCTTAGTGGGCGGTGGAATTGCCAATGTTTTCTGTAGAATCTTATTGAATGTGTACCCGAAACAGAATACCCTGTCCGGCCAGGTTAATAATGTTGAAGATTTAGCTGAAACAAGCCCGGATCTCTTTCCTTCCGCTCAGGAGATAGAATCTCGGGATGTGAAATGAAATCCGAGAACATACGTACCGACATAACTTTATGAAAGCTGCTTTGCTTTTTTTTTTCGTCGGCCTTATTATAGTCTCAGTGGGGAGAGATTGTCAAAATGATGTTGGATCTGATTCCGCGATAAATTGGATCTCAAGTCTTGACAAAACCTCTTCAAGCCACGAATTTCCGTTATGACTTCCTGCACTCGAACTTCAATGAATGCAAATGCCTTCCCGGCCACATGCACCCTCAATACCTTTCCCTTCCCAGTTCCCAGCCATCCTCAGACGCACGCACGGAAACTCGTATAGAGCAAGGGCTAAAGAATATCTAAACCCAACTTTCACATTATTGTATCATACGATATAATTCAAACGTTTCGTGCGATGACAAAAAAGTTCCTTGCCAAAAAGTACGATATACAAGTAGGTTCCCCCAAAAAGTTTGACCTCTAACTGTAAAGTGTGGTCACGTTACGTTAATCAAGCATCCAATATCGTGAAATTGAATTGAATTTCTAATAGTAAAGCTAGGTTAGGGTTTCCGCAAGTAAATCGGACAAAATTCGGAGGAACTTTTTCGTGGAAGCGTATTCCCAGGAAATACTCTCTTAACATCGTACATTATCACTTATCACTATTTGCTCAACCCAAAGCGTCCATTGTCCAGATTGCAGAATTGTTAATTACATAGTGAAAAGGTGTATGCTAAGGTACTTGCTTATCAGAACTTAAACAAATATTCAAACTGCGTGTAGCTTCCCAGTAAAGCAATCACTTTCCTACTCTCAATTGGCGTATTTCAGCATTGGAGATCTACATAGCTGGAAAGGCGGGTTTTGAGATTGTGGAATGGTTGTTGAGTCGGTAGTGGTGTGTCTGGTGACTGCTGAGGCGTGTCAGGCCTCCATCTCTATCATCTCCCAACTCTGCTATTCATCTGGGCCTATTGATGGATGTGTCCCACTCAAGTTCTGACTTCCGTCCCATGCTCCAACCTTTCTATTTGTCTGAATTGGTGGCTGGTTTTAAAAACAGTAGCGGGCTGGAGCGGAGGACGGAGTATCAATCAGTGCCAAAGTGGAGGCAATTTATCTAATCGAAAACAGACCGACATGGTCCCTGTCTGCACTACTCCGCT
The DNA here is from genome assembly GCA_034693865.1 of Ceratophysella sigillata. Taxonomy (NCBI): domain Eukaryota; kingdom Metazoa; phylum Arthropoda; class Collembola; order Poduromorpha; family Hypogastruridae; genus Ceratophysella; species Ceratophysella sigillata. The sequence goes on from JAQFXY010000005.1 coordinate 72,860, forward strand.
CCACTCCATCACGCGCTCAGAACAAGGGACAAATAATTCTCACACTAAGCTATTTCATAACAGAACAGACCCTGGCTCCGCTCCACATCAACAATTCAGCCTGCCTCTCTCCCACTCCGTCTGTTGTGTACACAAACAATTTCATACTTTCTCCAATACAGGCCCTCACTTTAATCCGAGCAAAACAGGGCTCGCAACAGGTACACTTCTCCAATACATGACTCGACCCTGAGCCGAGTGGATGCGTTTAGTTTCAAAATTACTCTTGACCTCAACTGAGCCAAAATTTTTAGGGTACGGTTAAAAATCCTTAAACCTTTGAGGTAAGGTCATCTAAATACTGCATCCTGATTCGACTTGTTTCTACTTTGGACTGCAAAATAATATATTTCAATTCTATTGTCGTATCGTGTTAATTACTAAATAAGCATCTGTAAAAAATGCTGTCAAATTTAAATATTTTAACTTCTGACTCTGACCCAAGTCGTATTCAAAGGGCGCTCATGAGCATTATGTCTTTATTACGCAGTATTATCCCATGAAAATCCAGACATGTCTACCTGCAACGACCTTGTAAAAAATGTTTATAAATGTAATCAATTTTTCAATCATGACTCAAGGATTGGCTTTGGCTTACTTCTCTTCTTGCCCTGAATAAATACATACTGTCAAGCCATTACGCTATCCCTAAGTATCGTTATTTCTAGTCGGCGAACGGACCGCAATTCACCGATGAAACGTCTCGCCGGCGGAGAGTCCATCGGCAAAATGTCTTAACTTAACTTATCAGCCCTTAAAAGCCTGACCTGAACTTACCTATAGCTCATCAGATTCTTAAAGCATGACGTTAACTGACCTACAGCTGTTCTTAATGTGCGACATTAACTGACCAAAAAAACCTATCAAGTTTTGACATCCTGCTCTGAACTGACCTTAAGTTTATAATTTCAGTGAAATGGAAGAATTTCAGCCGCACCTGAATGGATTCCAAACCTGACCTGACCGTTTGAAGCCCTATTCCCAAACTAAGAACCTTTCAACATTTGAACAGTCTGCCTGGACCGAGATGTTGCCAAGCTCGCCTCTTCCATCTTCCTTCGCTCGCTCCTCGTCTCAATTCAAAAACTTCAATTATCTCTTTCACCTCAGCATGGCCCAATCAATGCCCGTCTCGAAATACGCTTAGGCTCTCTCCCTCTGTTTACTCGGCCCAGTGGGCCTCAGTCCTCCTGATCGTTTCTTCCTCCAAGGGGAATTTATATATTATTGGGCGAGGAGTACGTGCAGCCGGGAAGCAGACGGCTCGTCAAGCTCTAGTCTGACAAGCTCCAACTTTCCTTGATGCAAATGTTGTAAACGAGAAAGAGATTACAAAGGAATATGGTTATTCCTTGTTCCATTGCCCAAATTTTAATAAAAGGCAAGAGCTGACAGACTAACAAGAACCTAATTTCATCCGTGAAATGACTTGATGGGAATTTTAGGTTTTTGCTCTAGAGAGAAAAAAGGGCAATACGTAGGGATGTAAATATTGGAGGAAGAGTGTTGGGGAGTTTGAGATGCGGAGACCGGGTAGAAACAAAAAAGTGGAGGTTGGGCGCTGAACGAGGCGGAGGTAACATATGGCACAACGTCTTACCTATTGTTATGTCTTATGAGAAATGGTTTCCTATAAACACGACAGCATGCAAAATCATTCTCCCCTTCCAACTTTCCCTCCTGCCTCTGCCGCTGAGAGAAAATGGGCTTCTATTGTCACATCTGTGTTGTATTTTAATTAAAGACGCTTATTGTTCCTTACCTGCAATTAGAAGGAAAAGAAGAGTCCGCAGAGATGGACCGCGCTCATTGGATTGTCTCATCTTGGAAGAAGAATGGGCCTCCTTCCTGTAATTACAAGTGTTATTACGTTTAGACATTGGATCCTTTCAAACAATAGAAGAGCCCGTTTATGTGCGGAATTTGGGGGAATGGCCTATGTAGGCCTGGAACGTGGAACAGGTAGCCGAAGCCGACGTCTCTTTCCATTTCTGGTTGGGAGCTCATCAGGCCTGGCGGCCAGCGTCTAAAGTCCACCTAATAATGTATTATGCTCCTTACGACCGTTAATCCGACTCTAATGAAGAGAAATTGGGATGTCAGGAATTATTGAGATTTACTGGCTCGCCAAGGTGGAAGCCATCCCAGAAATCACCGAGTAGCCCAAACTTAAGGTGTACTCAGCCTGTTGGGAAGGAAGTTGGGCTTGTTGGCTTGGGCGGATATGAGCATATGGCGGCAGAGCGAGAGCTGGGGAACCACAGGGCCTGAATTAAAAATTGGATTACTTTCTCTCCTCAAGTACGTGAAAAGTGTACTTCACCATTCATTTTCATTTTGGAATCCGAGACCCCGAGACGGCACCAAGCTCCGTTTCTTACTTCGCTCAGGATCATCCGGTTAAGGAGGTCTCAATAATGGAGTTAGCCCATCTTCCTCTCTGCCTTCCTTCCTTCGGGTAATCCGACAATTCCAAGTGCGACAGTTCAATTTCTTAAAATTCATGGCTAAGACCGTTCGCAATCAACCGAACTCATAGTTTCACAATTTCCAATTAGCAGAGTGATTAACAGTCGGCTACGATTCAGATTTCCCTAAATATCGATTTAGAATGTACATATTTACACTGAGTCAGCAGAGGCTCGGAATATAATTTCCCAAAGAAATGCTAACCATGAGAAATTCTTGCCGCTTACAGGCCTTAGTTCTGGCATACGATCTAACTACGAATAGAAAGCACTACCCTCTTGAATAATTTGGTTTCAAAATCAGTAATATTGTTTAATGGAACTGAAAATATTAATAAAACAACGTATATTATTGCTAAACTTTCAAAATCTAATATATGGGAGCGATTAACGATTTCGATTTTGTCTTTGTAGCCTGCCTATTCGTAGCAGAAGACGGATTAAATCAGATTTTTTTGATCTTTTGCTTTTCTAGTTTTGGTTTAACTAAATAGCCAATTCAGAAATGAATGAAAATTGTTGGACGGTATGGCTGAATTTGAAGCGTGGCCAAAGGAATTGTGGAGACTAGGAATTGTGGTGTAACCATGAAGGAGTGAGTGTGGGGAATTGGTAAGGCGTTCAAGACAACTCAATGGAATTTGACAGACCGCAGAGGTAAACATTGGGCGGATTACCATTTAGATGGATTGGTCTCTTCTGGTCCAATTACTTCAACAATGAGGGCGGGATGGGCGGGTGGAGGAAGGGAAGGGAGCGTGTGGGCCGGAGAGAGACATGTAATTCCAAGTGTTTTATTACCCAGTCCGCCACTCGCTCCATTATTTCCCTTTGTTGACTCTTTTGAGTGAAAAGTGTAGATATGAACTCAGGTGAGCCAATTTGAGCCCAACCTTTCGTATCATTATCGATCACTCTCCGCCAAACTCCAGCGTCTCCCTGCCCTACCGCTTTCTCCATCCATCCACACAATCACAACAAGGAAAGCCAAGCCAGGAAACCAGCCAGAAAATACTCCCTCCGGCAGCTCCCTTCCACATGCCCTCCAACTCAACATTTGCTTCTATGTAGCCAGAAACGGAGGTAAATATTGAAAGCTTGCATTATGAATAGGCTGACATTAATGCCTAAACAGTCGAAAAGGGCATTTTGCCTTGAAGGGATGTATCTGCCCTGTAGCTGCAACGGACTTATAACTTAGCTTCGCACACTTGAATAACAGCAGCAACATGTCATTCCGCATATAGAGCAAAGTAAACTTGCAAGTATTTAGTGGAACCTATCTGCTACAATGCATCGCTAATTCTCCGTCTATTATTCGTTGCATATTGCATATTTTGCCAATACTTTCGGCAAGGGTTTGGAAATAGGCTTCTTCAGCACTTCTGCTCCAACTAATACGCAGATAGAAACTGTACTCGAATGCAGATTACAAGGACTACATTTGGGTATATATTTTGTGGTAGAATTCTGTAATTATAAGTAGTATGTACTCTATTCTTTACAATTTACTCGAATGCAATATACATAGCTTGGTCTGGGCAAAGGGCCTTACAGGAGCAACAAATTGAAAAAAGCTACAGCGTCATAAGAACGACGCCTTCAAAACAGCAACACATCATACGAGCGGCAAGAAATATTTCATATTGTCACTCTTATCGTTGGTATGAGGAGGGGTGTCATTTCTTTTGATAATGTCGCTCTTATCGTGTTCCGAAATTACATAGCTACGTATACATACGCGATGGAATTTCCTCGCTACGAATTTTCGCCTGCGATGAATGAGTTTAGCGCGATGCATTTGCGCTGCTATAAGCTTTCCGCATTGTTTTTGCTAAAGCTCGTACGAAGCCGGAAGATATGCATTCGTTTAAAACTTTCTTACAATCAACCTGTCTCTGGAAAATATTTCGTAAGACTTTGCGTACAGTTCGGGTTAAAGTGCCATTACTTGTTGTTGCACAGACGAGTATTTCTCATAAGACGCTTCTGGTCACATTGAGACTTTTTCCTGTCGACTGAAAGTAGCTCCACTCTGGTCCCAACTCAGTGATACACAAAATCATTTTTATCTCAGTTGAAGAAGCAGAGGAAGTGGGTGTCGGACAGCTCGACGCTCTTCTCAACAACAACAGTTTCCTCTGTTCCTTCACATCTTGTCAACCCCGCCCGTCTTGCCCCTCCAAACACACACACATCGGCCCATGCTTCCACACTCCCTTCCCAGCCTCCCTTCCGGTACAACAGCCTCTCCCGACTCAACAATCATGTCAATCCAAACTTTCTCATTTAATTACGCTCGTACGGGCTGCCAGAGCCCAAACACATCTTTCCCCATTCCCTTCTCCAAGGTAGACGTCCGCCCAGCCCAGCTGCTCTCTCCCAATTTGTGGTCAATAAAAATATGTCCCAATCAGGCCGACTATTCAGCTGAGGCGGAGGTTGAGGGAAGAACAAACAAATTTTGACTACTCAGCAGTCAGGACTCATTTGAATACATTTATAAAGCAGAGGAAAGTTGAGAGTTATATTGGATGCGGCAGGAAGGGTTTATTGCATTCCGCACTATTCAGATGAGCCGAGTGGAGGTCTGGATTTCCCTCAAGCCTTCCAATTCCAATCTGAACGAGGAGGCCAGAATGAGCCTGAGTCCAACTTTGGGGTTTGAACATAAGTCAAAAAGGAGCCTTTTCCCAGGAGACGAGTCTCCATTGACCAGCATGGGATGGGACGGGGCTTGGAGACATACAATCATTTGATTACGTTGTTCAACTTCCTCCAACATTCCTATTCAACTCAACAGCTTGTCTCATGCCGCCACTGAATATGACTACCCGCTTTCACTCCATCCCGTTCTCCCAACACAAAGAAGTAATCCAGCTTTCTCCTCCTGCCCAATCTCCGCCTCCGACCAATGAAGCCCTCTAATTGCTTATTATTCAAATCCCTTCACAGAGCTCCCAGGCCTAATCCGGATTTAGCAGCCAACTGAATATTTAATCGAAAGTAGTGAACAACTGTCCAGCGGACGTTCAAGTACCTCCAACTCAGTGAGCAGTTTTATGAGGCTCAATTAAAGTGTGCTTATTGGCAGAGGGGAAGGCGGGTTTAATGCTGAGTGATATTAATCCTGGTCCGAGTGAGTCTCGAGCCGTGGACTCTATTAAGAAGCGACCACAATAAAAAATAAAGCCGGACATTATGATCTGATTCCTACATGGCTTGTCAACATATGGTCTAAATGGTCCAGACTCTCCATCCAAGGATTTCTATGAAACGGCGGTAATAAAAATGAGTATATCGGAGCATTAGAGGCCAAGTACGTATTAGCTCTCCTTCCTTTTCAGGGAAAGCAGCATTAAATTGGAGAAGTAAGTGGGTCTCCTACTCTACAACAAGATATTGGATACTTTCAAGAATTACATTTAGGCCAAAACCCGTAATTAAATGAGTCACAACTTGGAGAATTGCGTATATATTAAATAATATGGATTGGAGCTCTACGTTGCAGATCCGCTTTGGAATAAAGCTCAGAAAGTAGAGCATCTGAAATCATGATGGGAACTTGCACAAGTGGCGCTACGACAATTTACAATACGAATCCTTTCTAACGTTCAGTTTAAGTAAGCAGAGCTTGATTTAAATATTTTAGCTTAGGGTTGTAATGCCAGTTTATTTGAAACTGCGGAGTTTGTTTTGAAATAGTGCATTTGAAGCTGATATGGATACTGCCGAGATGTGGGATCCAATTTTGTTGATAAAAGGTAAGTGATTCCTATGGATCGTGGCTTAATGCTCATTTAAAAGCCCAGTGCTATAGTCTGATAATCCTTGTACACCATTATGGTAAAACACGCACCACTTAAGTTGTCGAAAAGTAATGCTGTTTTGGCTTTGTTTAAATATGTTTGCTTCTGTGTATGCTATCAAACCTATATTTTTATTGACTTTGGTTAAGTTAGGCTTTTTGAAAACTTTGAAAAATCACTTTAATTCTAGGTGGGTTAGGTTCTCCCGAAATGCATTAGAGCGAGTTTTCATTGAGTGTTTAGCATGGGTGCGTGTCTACTTTCTCCATGTGTATTTACCACGTACTCAGACCAAACCCGAAGAAAAACCAGTGACCAATTACCCCAGTCATCCGAATCTCCCTCACCACAGTACTGCAACATTTTGCTTACATGGACCAAACGCATTCATGAGATCTATCCCACTTAACAGGTTGCCACTTATTCAATTACTTCACATTGCCAAGCATGCTGAGTTGTCGTGGAATGTTGAGACGGAGCAGTGAGTAAGTTGTAACTACGTAATGATTGAGTGTAATCAAGAGCCGTGGGCCTGAGTGGCTCCTAAGTGAATAAGACAAGAGCGTGCTGGATGCTGGGGTGTGAAAAGAGTGAGAATCAATGCTTTCTCTTTGTCAAGCAAATTGAATTGAGCTTAAATTACATTAGAGTGGGCGGAAGGTGTAGTGGAGGCAGGTGAAGGCCTCAAGTGGGCCGGATTTCCAATCCGCTGCTTTTGAGCGCCTTCGCTTGTGCAGGCGGAGAATTGGAACTTGGAATTGAAATGGAATATGATTCAATTGAAGAGAGGGAGACATGATATGTTTACAAGAGGAGCAGCACACTCATTTCTTCGAATCAGCCTCTGCCTCCAGCAGATCATGACCCAAAAGCAAGCGTCTGACTCCAGACAAATTTCATCATATGCATGTATTTTCATTTTAAGCCAAATTGGTGCTCGTAGCGAGGGATTCAATAATTCACACTTCGGGTAGAATTTCGGTTTTCTCCTGAAGAATATAGCACCATTAGGTTGGATAATGTTTTTTGGGTAAAGGAATACGAAACTTTGTGTTGTTATAAATTCTTTGACGTTGAAGAACTTTGTAATGGACAGCTGCGTCATATTTTCACTCCTCTAACACATAAGTGGTCACCACGAATTAACCTATGGTCAAAATCGCTTTTGGTTAAGAAGTTCGGAAAAGCCTAGCAATATATTTTTGAACGCTAGACCACTTTCTAAGGCGCGACAAGGCTCTAGCTCTTCTCCTTGACCCTGTGCAAGGTGGGCTCAACAATTACCGTGTTGGGCGTTGTGCCAGTACAGGGTAAAGAAATTGTGATTAAGCTTTGACGCCAATTATAACGTAGCGTATTTAAGCGTATTCACTAACAGGTTCTTTGATTAATTTACTTCGTTCCTTTCATTTTCTATTTCTTCTTTCAAATCTACGAATTTCTAGTGGAACAATTGATTGCCCCAAAACGGCATTGTTAATAATTGGAAGTTTGATCGAACATTTAGTTCCTTAAAATGAAATCAAAATATGTAATTTCGATGAAATTTTCTTACAAAATTAATGATATTCAAAATATTCCTCTCAAAATAATAATAATTGTCACACTATGAACTGTCGAGCTATGGATTGTCAACAACAATGAACCGTCCCGGTTATGCAATTATGAATTTTGGCCGCTATGAATTGTGTTCGTAATGATATATCGCGACTACAAGTTAGGCGCTATGAATTGTCTGAATTATCCTGCCATGAAGATCTACCTTTTCTTTCAGGCGCGCCCCAATTGAAGTGTCTCGCAGTAATTACAGAATTTTGCTTAGAGTGATTTGCGTTCATATGGAAACACATGCAGGCATTTTGTCATTTTGTAAATAGTTCAAAGTAAATATGCCCTCTTGTGTCAAAACGCGTGACGGCCAGCCATACAGACAGACAGTATCATGGCGTACTGTGAACCCCTTCTGGCCTGAAATCAGGTTGAGCATGAGGACAGAGCTGATATTTCATGGGCGGCTGTACGGTGTGGAGTGGAGAAAGTGGGAAGACAAGACAGTTCATCTATCAGAAGGGAGCAGAGCTGACTTGGAGTCTACTTGACGTGCACCTACGTCCAATTCCAGCCCAGGCTCTTGTCGAGCCACTGAAATGCAATAATAATTATTCTACAAATGTGAAACAGTGAGTTCTGGGAGTGTGGGCCTATCCAGAAAAGCCTTTGATTGTTCTTCTTCACTCTGACTGAGTAATTAAAAGCTCGCACTCCTCTTCCATTCCAGCTCCACTTCTCTCAAGACACTTTCCCACAACTCGTCTAGGCACGGAGCTGAAGCCAAGTCATCATGTTCTACTCAGGACCGGGGCTACGCTATTGTCAATCTAGGCGGCTTACGAGTATTAACACCCGCAATTCCCCAATCAATATGGGGAATAATAAGGAATGAGCATGGCTTAATTTACTCAATTTAACACACACACACACATACATGGCGAAAGATGTAAGCCCGTTACGTTACTTAGGTTAGAATCCTCTTTAATTTCAATAGCTCATTCCAACTTCAGTTGCTGTGATTGATAAATTTTATTAAATTCCTTCGAGCTCTTACCCAGTGAAAAAGCTAAATGTCACCTTTAAACCGTAGGGTTGTTTACCAAACTTCTAAGTTAGTTGGCTCATATATATGTAGCATTACAATTTAGACAACTTCAGTCAAAAAAAAAGATTAGCCTCTATTGATATTCTTGTTGAGCTGTGTGAGAATACGTTCATACGAGCCTGAGCATTTCTTCCCAAATTCTCTCTCTTTGCCTATTTCATGTTGAACAACAATTGGGTCCGCTTTTGTATAAAGCAAGAATGAAATGCCATAAAGAAGAATTTGTGTTCGAAGCGAAGGCTGGGAGACATGCATGTCTGAGCATCTATTGCTGGAACTACCACACCTCTCCATTGTCTGCCTCTGATGTCGGTCTGATTTCTTCTATTTGCAAAGTCTACAGCACTCGAGGAAAATCACCACAAGTCCCAAACTGCGTCTAGTCCCATGTACTGGCTCCACTCTGAGCCTCCCACCACAGCCACCGCCACTCTAGCTACATAGACGAGATATGTCTAACAGCAAGTACTTTCACTCTGTCAAACTTTCTCCCATTCAATTCAAATCTGGGCCTAATCCTCTCACTTCTTTTTCTTAAGCAAAACTGTTTGGAACTCCACCGATTTCCAATCATGCTGATGGAGGGCAGAAGAGTGCGGTGGGAAGAGCGTGGAAGGACGGAGACTGGAGGGACGGAAGCCTCAACACATGTTTCTTTGACAAGGGCGGAGAAAGTAGCGGAAAGCCTGGTTAGACTTCATTCCACACGAGTTGAGACTCAAATCCCAATTCAAACATCCTTCAGAATTAATGTTCTGCCTGGTTCAGACCCAACTGGGAGATTAGTTCCTTCGACTACCTAGCTCGGCTCCAGTCAAGTGTAAATGATGTTGACAGGTTATGTGGTTTGTACACAGATTGGAGGGGACTGGGGAGGGCGTCGCACTTGAGGCAAAACAATAAAAGGTATGATCAAGTTCTCTGCACAGGCAGTGGGAGGCCTGTCCACCAAGCCTCCCATGCTCCGCTCTGCTCAAGTGCCCTACACAACTCGAGAGGCCTAAGAGGTCTGGTAAATAAAAGTTTATTCTCTTGGAAGCGTTCCACATGAGACAGGGAGGCCTTTGTTTGGTGCCTAAGACGATTGGACTCCAAATGTCATTCGGAGAGGAGCTCAGGAATTACAACGGAAACTGGCTCTTAACCCGCCATAGTCCCTTCCACTTGGGCCAAGGAGGCCAGCATCTCTTTTCTGAATAATGGAACTGGGGAAATGGACTGAATCCATCTCCATCTGTCAAATGGGATGGACTACATGAAAGATTCCGTTTGGATCCAAGCAGGGCAACTGGCATGTCCGTCTCCCGAAGCCCAACATGAGCGTCTAGGCCCAAAAAAGAAATCTTTCAAACATGAGCCCACTCCTCATCTCATTTGGAGTTTGGGAGTGTTTGGGAGGCCGGGTCGTGGGGATGGGTCCGCTGTGGCGAGAGAGCGGCTTTAAGTGAGACTCCATGCTCAGTCGTCGTTAGACGAGAGAGAGCAAATGAAAGTAGCCCTAGTTGAACTCTAAGAACTTCTTCTCAGGTGGCAAGAGGATTCCGTCGACGTGACCTGAAATCCCATATTTTCCCAACTCAGACAAAAGCTAATCTTCAATCTTCACGCCATTTCGTCTCCATCCCATGATCACTGCTCCCAGGAAGGACAATGGTGACGAGACAGGCTGTCTCCAGACGCAATGCTCCGATCTAACCCATAATAACTCACTCCTCCTTGCCTCATATTTCTAGCACCATCATTAACAGCTACGATAAGGATCACTACCGGATTACAAATGCGGCTCTGGCCTCTGTCTCAACTAAACGGAGATTAGACGTAAACAGGAATACATTGTCTGCTCGGCTCTGTTGATAAATATGTCGAAACATTGAAATCCGCGATAGGGTATACTAGTTGCTTTTCTCGTTACATGGGGAATACATGGAAGAATCTCGTAAAATTGTGTTTTTTGAGACTTCAGAGCATAATTTAGAAAATAGTTACAGCAAACATCACGCTGAATGACATTAGTACTTTGGCAATTTATACAAAATATGGAATGAAGTATCGAAAATAAACAATTGGCACGCTTATGCATGATAAATTCCCCATGCAGAGGCAACCAACTGCATAATATATCTGACAATGCAAAGTTTCATGTGAATTTAAATTCCTCCTCTCTTACATAACATAGCCCTACATGTATTGCATGCCTTCCGTTGTGTTTGAGCAGTATTGCTCTTTTAGTGTTATCATTCCAGAGACTAGCAATTAGGCTATAGAGAAGCCTAAGCCTGGAGTTTAGGGTTATGAGCTGCGGCCTGTCACTCATTCCACCAACTTTATGAATCCTATAAAACTTGTGAATTTGAGTATAATGAAACAATAAGCACAAGCAGGAGCAGAGACTCGGTGAAGAGAGAAAGCGGCGGGTGAAAGCGGAGAGAAATTCCCTCATGTTTGACGAGCCAAACTCACATATGTACGTGCGTGGATGTATGGAGAGACCGCAGCAGAGACGAGGAAACAAAGAGCACAAGACGAATAATTAGAAACCGTAGTGGGAGGAAGAAATAAGTTCAAAAGGCCTGTTAATGCCCCGACTAATCCATGCTCGTCATTAGACCCTCCATTATATTTCACTCTCAACGAGTCTCCACAGAGGAATAGAAGCCTGAGCGGGCAGTAGGACAATAGAAGGATCTGACTACGTGCACATTGCCCAGAGACGGACTCCCGCTCACCGCATATTTAATTTGGCTCCATCAAAGGGATAAAGTGTGTGTAATGAGTTTGTATGGGCGGTTCTGGACTAATTGCTGGAATGAAATCAGGTCCAAGCCACTTACCCTGATTCAAGCAGGCTCCACAGCTCCGTGTTGTTCCACTAACAAGTTGACTTTTGGAATGCTTGACGAACAAGAGCCAGCGGCTGAGGGTGGCTGTGGAAAATACTCCCAGCCTGCTTCCCAAATCCCGACTGGAGCTGAACAGACGCTTTCTCCTGCTTGTCAACTCAAAGTGGGAGCATGCATGGGAAGGGAACCATGCGCTTTGCTAGGAGAACGGCGAGGGAAAAAGCACCTACCCCGCTTTGGGTCTCTCGCTTTTCAAAGAGGTTCTAAGGCAGACTTGAGCTATCTCGTGTAATATATCATAAATAGGATCTGAAAATGCTACCTTTGTAGATAATTTCCCAAGATTTACTCGCCCAATGGACCAGGGAGTAAGGAGGCCGTAGCTTATGGCTCCGTGCTACACGTCATCTAGTCCCATGCATGCCCTGCTCCCACTGCTACGCACTACAATGTGCAGATTTTGTGTCTAGGATTTCATTGGAAAGGAAGGATTTGGTTTTGCTGGGCTTCTTATCCTAATAATCTGGAGAGGAACCAGCAGGTTCCAGCTCTTCCTTTGTTGGTTTATTTTATTTTGGAGTCTGGCTCTCCTTTGTGAGAAGTTGCTGGTTGGAATGGGATGGGTTTGTGAGCAGGAGGACTTGAAAGTAAACCCAGTCAAGTCACTCAGACAAATGCTACGGAGAGCGCTACATGACTTATTAGGACATCCTCACTATACATACTATATTATTCGGAGAATAAAGTGACTTCAGTTCAAAAGTTTTAATAAGTTTCAGCTTCAAAGAACCCAGTTCAAAGGAGAGGCAGTTTAGGCCCAGAAGTTTGTCGACACAAAACTACAAAATTATTCCACTCTTTTCTACAAGTTTACTCTCCTTAATTTGGCCAATAATTGAAAAGGGTCCCAGCTTTTTTCTCCAATTGATAATGATAATGAATAACAATTAAACTTTCACTCAATTCTCAGGCCTCGTTTCATGGACGCACCGCCAACTCACTTCAATGACAACCTGGAGTCTCCCGTGAAAAGTACTTATACTGTGGTAACAGGCTTGACTGTATACTAGAATTGATTCGAACTTTGAGCCGATGAAGCAAGGAACACGGTATTAAGTGGTAAACACCCATGGAAAAAGCTTGTAAGCACCCGTGGAGAAAGTTTGCAAATACCCAAGGAGAAAATTTGTAAAAAGTTATTGAACGCCCACGGTAGACACAAATGGTAAACATCCATGGCAAAATACCCATTGAAAAGTCGAATTCATTAATTCTGGCTATTTTAGGCTTTCTGAATGCCTATTGCTACAATTATAGTCTAGGTGTTCTAAAAGGCCAAGGAGAGTTTTACTTGTTTGATTATCATTTAGCATAGGTGTTTGCAAGGGGTGTTTACAACTTTCTCCAAAGATGTTTAGCATGGGTGTTTGTTACATTCTCCTTGGATGTTTAGCATGGGTGTTAACAATTTTCTCTATGTGTGTTTACCATGGACGCTTAGCGTGGTTTTGTACTATGGGTGTTTACCACATAGGCTCTTTACTTTACTTCACCAAAATGATTTGAACGGGAAGAAGCAGCGGAGAGAACAATAATAAAAATAAGAAAATATGGTATGAACCAGCAACGGAGTATTTCTGGTTACGAGGAGATCTCACAGGTTTCAGCACACAAGTCCTTTGATACAAAGTTTTCACTTTCAGGACAGGCAATTAGTGGACGGCATTTCTTTGTGGAAATGTCAAAGTAGTACTGGACTTGTTCTTCACCTTCACGACAAATGCGTCCTTCGTGCTTGTGACGACACTGTTGCGGAAGATGTTGCACAGCTTCATAATTTGCATGAACGAGCTGACCATCCGAGGGAGAGGACTGAAGGCTCCCATGCTGCTCTGGATTCAGGCAGGAGGAGATGCAGCTATTTTCAGACGCAAAGTTGTTTGCATTCCCTGTTCCACAAATTATCAGAAATTAATTAAATATACAGACAAAGGGCTGACTACTATATGGGAGTTCCCTCGTATAACTTTCAGATTAAAATACACTCGAAAAACTAAATTCAATCTAATTCAACCTAGCTTAAATTGACCACAATTTACAGTTTGAAAGAGTAACTTTTCGAGGGAACTCGATAAGAAAGGAGCTGTTCGTTCCGCCTTACCCTGACAACCACCAAAGATGTACGGCTTGCAAGTTCTTGACCCAGTGTCAAAGTAATATCTGACAATGTCATTTCTACATGGACCTAAAAAGCAGGCAAGTAAAAATATGGAATGATTAGAAAGCAATGGTCGAGAGATTTGTGTATTTAGCTCACCTGGATCTTTGGGCAAAGCACAAGGCCCACTGAGTTGTGGATGGAGCTGGGAGACTCCGAGTCCTTGGATCCCAAATCCAGAAGAGTCTGGAGAATGCTGAAGCGGAATATTACTCTGAGAGAACCCGGGGCTATTGAAGGGAGAGCTGTTCTGGAGGAACGGATCACTGCCTGATCCAAACGGTTCCGTCAAAACGTTGCAGCTCTGAGTTGGCGTGGGGCTGCAGAGTAATGGGCCGTTGTCACAACTCCAGCACAGTGAGTCGAAGATCGTATAGTCTTGTGCTGAGCTCCTCGGCCCTTGTGCTCCGTAGCTCACAGACAACCTGACCAATGTCCTGTACATAATCCACCATAATTGACATTAAAACTTATTTATTAAAGCATATTTTCGCATATTTAAAGTTCTAATACATTTGTTCGCATATTTTTAAGATTTACATGCTTTCGTGCATAGTGTATATTGTCATGTGTTTATTTCGTGCACAGTGCATAGTCTCGTGCATATTTCCACCCTGTGTGGTGTAATTTTAAGTAAAAAAAAAAGGTATGAAAATGTTTAAATATGGACAAAAAAACTTTGCTGTCGAAATGTTTTTTTTTAAATCAATCTTTTTTTCTAAATATACCTAGTTCAAATTAGCGCCAAACATATATACTAGTTTTTGGTTTTTAGTGCATATATTTTGGTCCCTAATTGGAGTTTTTTAGTGCAAAAGTAATCCCATCTTTGGTAATTAATTAATTAGAAATGGGAAATTATAATTGTGCAATAGTGTTTCTGCTTGGCCCAAGTGAAAGGTGCAAGTCACCTTGTTTTATCCAGTCCCTCTCCTGGAATGTAGAATGAAGATATCTTAGCGTCGTGTATGGGCAGCTCCGGCACATCACAAATGATGGATTGGTAGGTGAGAAGCCGGCCATTAGTCATTTCGGTTCCGGAGAGAACAGGAACGGACTTGACGCTCTGTGTCTGCATTGAGGGCATGAGAGAACATTAGTGAGGACAGGACGAATGGGGTCAAGTAGGGCGTAATTGGGTGTTAAATCTGGAGTCCACGAACCCTATAAATATCGAAATGACATTTTAAAGTGGCATGATCAGCCATGCGATTACCCCAGACCAGGATTTCACTGCAGGGCTTATTCCGAATGTCACAGACTCCTTTGTGGCTCAAGTGCGTCACTTGCGGCGGAAGATTGATATTGACGGAGCAGTCACTCCCGCTGAACCCGCTGGGACACCGGCACTGGCCTACAACACATACAAACTCTGAACATCCTTGCTCCATTGGGTTCGGCCCATTATACAATAACGCATTATACGAAAGGACTCCGGTGTTTCGGTCATTCATAATGAATATAAGGGCCGGTTTAGTGATCAGAGCGCCCTGTGCGGCACTCTATAAGCTCCATTGCAGTTTTATTAGTCATTTAGTAAATTGAAATTGTATTATTAATTGCAATTTGTACGAATGGTCGTTGTGTCGACTATGCAATAACACGTTTCTTGTCTTTCCTGTCTTTCTCTATCCGTCACGTTTTTCGCTCGAACATCTCCAAATCGCAATGCAAGTAAATTACCTGTTCAACAATAATTGGAGCTAGTATATAGGAAGAAAAATAAATTCACTAGTCCAAACAGCGGAACAAGTGAATTTTCTCAATAACTTAGTGATTTCCGAGTACGGAACACTTTTAAGTCTTTCTACGGGTTTACTACGTTCCACGGCAGGTGCATAGTGTGTTCCTGTACGGGATCGTGGATTCTCTCTACACGGAAATCTACATTGTAGATCGGTTACCTACATCCTGCCGATGTTATGTGGTGTCTAGTTATGCTTTTGACCTATGCTACATTAACGACATTCTACAGCTTCTCTTCTGGTCCCGAGCTGCTGAAGCCAGGATTTAATTACTAGTTTCATTGAGATCACTTATGTTCTTATCAATTCGTTCGTTTTAACTGTTTGTTGCTATTGAACTATTGTATAAAATGTTTGCACTGTGTCGCTTCAGATAGCAGCGCATCTAATGGCACGTTACACAACAAATAGCAAAACATCAATGCGAATATTGCAAATTGAATAATTCAATCAAAGGCGGATTAGGTTGTGGTTTCCGGGCGCTGGATTTTTGCTGGATTTTCGGAACCAAAATTAACATTATTTGAGCTAGTTTTTAAAGATATTTCCAGAATTTACATCAGATAGAATTACGTTTTAACTGTCAAAACTTCATTTTCAAAGCTTTTAACTTTTTTTCCAAGTGGGTAAATGAAGTCATTTGCCATACGGGTATCTAAAAAAACCACTAGTAATTTTCAATTTGACATAATTGCATTTCCCCTGTTTTTTCAGGTTTGCTCAACTGACTTTGCAAAAGCTACTCCGAATGATCGAAACACCGGCCACTTTCCTGTTCCATTTAGTATAAGGGAATTTAGGATAGTGGACTTTTGGGAGGCTTAGCGGGATTTGGGCTAATGAGCTCGAGCCATGCCCAGGACCTCATTCATAATTGACTTGGGCCACGAACCGTTCTCACAGGATCCGGTCCCGGTGCAGTTGTTGAGACAGAGACTGGAGAGGACGCCGAGTGGCGGAGTTCCGTGTTGTCGGCCCAGTTGAGGCTCCCAAATACTAATGTTGTGATAGACCTGATCTCTGCATTCCCATCTCAACTGTTCCAGAGCATCCATTGACCAGCGAGCCGACTTGGTGTGCTAGGAATACCAAATGAAGAAATCACTTTCTCTCCCATCTCCTCTGCACATACGGCCTGGGCCGAGGCTTATCTCCGTCTTACAGCGGCACGGACTCTATTTGGAATGAAATATTACCAGGACTTCATGTTTACATGCTCTCGTATGGATGTCTACGTTCACATGGGCAATATCCCGACAGAGCTTGGCTGTAGGAACGCCTTCGATCATCCGGAGACAAAAAACTTCAGCCTCGTCCTCCGTCCATTCCTTCTTCGAAGACTGTTGAGCGAGCAGCGAGTTCGACTCACCTGCAGGCATAACGATAGTGTTCAACAGAACCCAAATTAACATATGCACTACTAGTATTATCATGAATTATTAAATGTTTAAAAAGTGTTGGATTGAATGGCCATTGGTCGCCTTCCAATGTAAGCATGACGAGGGATAGAAGTAAGGAACCGTGTTTACACCTAAAACACCCCAAGCTGGAGAAAGTTGGTAAGCAACAATGGTAAACATCCTATGGAGAAAGCGGGTAAACAAACATGCAAAACGTCCAAAGGTGAAATTTGGTAAGCCACTTTGGTAAACACTCATGGATAACCCTGTTTCATATACCAGTTCGTTTTAATTTCCTTTGAAAAGCCAAAGAATGAGTTTACCAGCGGTGTTTACCAGCTTTCACCATGGATGCCTTCCAATTTTCCTTACCTCAACGCAAGTCTGGCTTGTTTAATATATTTTCTATATTATGGATTCTTTTTTCCCGGCGGAACAAGATATTTAGACTTAAAAACTGGTCCCATAAAATACCTAGATGAGTTTTGAAGCGTAAATTGAGGGAAATCAATCACTCACCTTGGAAGACAGGTTCTAGCTCAGCCGCTTCCGACTTGCGTCCCAGGTTCTCATCCTCGGATGAAAAGTCGTCATCAAAAACTAATTCCAGGAGCTGATGCGTCACATCCACTCCGCGCGGATCCACACACTGCGTGGACACACACTTGTTGTTGTTCTTTTCTTCCTCCTGGATTTAATATGAATTTATTTTAGTTATTTTACACTTGAAAGGCCCATATCAATGTTATGTACCTCTTCGGTGGGCTCCTCCGTCTGATACTCTTCGTAGGGATATGAAGAGAACTTGGATTTGGCCTTGGGCCGAAGTTCCACTTTAGCCGCTTTCTTCAGAGTGGAGCAGCTGCAATGACCTGGACTCAGCGTGTCATCCACGTGAGACTCATCGTCCACCGAAAGTCCGTCATTGTTAAACGTGCCTGTGAAGAGACTTTGCTCATTGGAAAGACGCCAGCCCTTGGAGAAGTCATCACAGGGAGCTGTGAGGTTCGTATTTGCCGCGCAGACCACTTGGCCTTTGAAAGTGGCCAAGTCATTGGTCAAATCCCGATCGAAGGAGCCGCACAAGCCGGAAGTATGTTCCAAATCAGGCAGAGAGGCTTGTATGGTGATGAACCGCAAGTTGGGCCCAAGGTTGATCCGAGTTCCGGTAGGAAACTGAATCTGGAGATCAGATATAAGCTTGAGCATGTAATTATTTCCAAAGTTAGCCCATAAGTCTCGTACCTGGAAACTTCTGCCCTCATCAATCCGAACAATCTGGGGAAGATGTGTGATTTTGCTGGGCTCAACATAGTTCCCATCTGAAGTGTAGCTCCAGAACCTTGTTTTCCCTGTGCTGCACACGTCGGCGGCGAGCATCGTGTCTCCAAACCTAATGGCAACCGCACAGTTGCACAAGGGTCGTTGATTACACTTCTTGAACTGGACCTGTACCTCGTAGGGCAGCGTGTCATGTCGGTAGAGAACAAAGGTTCCCTCGAGTCGATTTGAATAGGAGAGCCCATCAAACGTGGTTGTGGCTTCATCCGTGACACACCGCTCCTGAACGTCCCCGTGAGTGATGTGAATCTATCCACGTATTGATTGGAGGCAATAGTATTGAGTTGTACATTTTATGAGCGTCGTAAAAGCGTCGTAAATAGTAAAGTGCCAACCTCTTGGGACGGGAGTGAGATTTCTTGCCATCGCGGAGGACTCGGCTCCACCGTCCGAATGTCAATGAAGACTGTTGACGGCTCCGACTCTCCGTCCTGCTGCACTCCGCCAATCAGCCCGTCGTTCACAGCCCAGACCGGAACTCGGTGCGTCGTGTTCCACTCATCCGCACACACTTTGTAGGAACAGGAGTTTAGCACAATCTGGAATGCAGAAGCAATTGGAGATACGCACAAGATTGAAGCCCGTGTTTGGGACCCAAATTGAACCTCAGCATGCCCCAGCACTGCATCAATGAGCGCATACAAGAAAGTGATATTGTGCTTGCACAAAGGAAAAGCGTCTCCGCATTCACAGCCAGTCGTGCATGTAGCCTGCATTGTAAAGCAGTTGCTGCTCTAAAGAGAGGAAAAGTGGCTCATTGTCAGCCTAGCCTCATTCTGATAAGGAATCATTCCATCCGCATATCCGCATCTTTCCGTCTCAAACCCATATCACTCAACAAGCTCTTGGCTCAGCATCTTATTGTCTTATTCCAGCCCAACACCCTCCCCTGCTTTTCTTATTCTCCCAATAACTCTAGCGCAGGGAACATGGTAAACACCCATGAAGCGCCCATGGAGAATCATGGTAGCCATTTTAAACGGGCATATAAAATTATCGTAACGAGCCATGGTAAACACCCGAGTAGAATAATGGGGAACGCACATGTGGAATTTTAGTAAACACTCGTGGAAAACAGGTGTACAGCTAATTTGTGAGTTTTCGGAATACCCCAACGTTAATTTGCTATAATTACAATAGGTAGTTCCGAAAGCTTTTCTGAAAACCAAACGTTCAATGACTGACACTTGTTTTTCAATGGGTGTTTACCAAACAGGTGTCCAACTTTCTCCACGGATGTTTACCCCGGAAGGTCCTTGCTTTAGCCCGAATCGCAGGATTTTTGAGTCTTTGAGCTGTGGCATTGGAATAATGGGCAAGTCTTACCAAATCGAACTGACTCCCATCAGCACATCTCGGCGTATTTGATCCGCGCGTGCTAATCTCGAAAGAGATGCAGCATTCTTCTTCTTCTTGTTCTTCCTGTTCCTCTTCCTTCTTCTCGCCTTTCTTGGTCGCCTTGGCTGGTTTCTTCTTCTTGGGCGGACATGTAATGGGAATGCTCGTTTGGAATTCGACGTAGGCGGGCTCGGAGCCTATTAGTCAAAAGGGTTGAGCCACATTATGCAAATTCCCATTATGCATACGCAAATTTTACTCAGACAATTCCTAAGCTGGGCTCTGATCTTTCCCTTGCGAAAGTTCAGAATATGAATAACGCGGAATTATACAAATGTACAGATAGAAGCCATAATACGCTAGCGGAACAAAGCTTGCACTTAATGTAGCTCTTTTGCCGTTTTTTTTCCAAACATAAATCAGTTTTGAAAGTCAACATATTTTGGCACCAGATGCAGTTTTAAACTTTTAACCTAATCCATCTGTACATAAATTAACATAATTATTTTGCGGATAATTCGGAAACCTATCGCAAGTACAGCTCCAGTTAGCCCTATGCTATGCTGCCCACCCAGAAACGCCAGAAATCGGCTTGGGATTTTCCTTATCCCACTCAGATATTAGGAACAGAGTTTCTTCCAAACGATCGTTTAATTCAGAATGTGTGGAAGTCGGGGAATTACCTTCGTTGATGACGAGCGAAGGGGAGCTCGTAATTACGACGCCTGTGATCAGCGGAGGGCTGGTGACGATTGCCGTGAAAGTATTGATGCTCGTGTGTCGGGCTCGTGCTCGGCATTGCAACTAGACCATTAAAAAATAAATTCAGCCTTTTCCCCAATGGGCTCTGCGGAGAGTGAAAGCGAGGCTAGATATTCAGATTAGTCATTTCGTCCGGATCTTACAGTTTGGCCTACAGTCCATTTATCTTCCTTGAGCACGCCTTTGTGCTGTTGGAGCAGTCCAAATGTTTCTGACTGAATGGTTTCCTCATCCGCCAACCATTCGACTTCCAAAGCCACTGACTCGGGAACCACATGTCCTCCCAGAGTCACATCACAAAAAAACTGAATCTGAGTCAAGTCTTTGGACATGCCGAAGGAGACTTTGGTCTCGAGCAAGTCGACTGGAACTATTACAACATAAGCAAGAATGACCATAAAATTTTATGTGCCTGTCCAGACAGAGTAAACGTATGAGGGATGGTGAGGCAGGGCATGAGAGGCTTCGAGTCGACCAGCCGCCTGACCCAACTAGCCGGAGCCTCTCATGCCTCTCAGCGACATCAACATCCGACGGCGGAAGTTCTTACAATGGCAAGGTGTGTAGCCGTTGTCACTGGAGAGTCCGGTGGGGCAGGGGACTTCGTAGCCTGCACAGTAGGCTGCCGGGCAGGCTGGCGTGGGCTGCAAGTGGTAGACTATGAAATCGGAGCAGTTCCGTACCAGCATGGGAATCTGCGTCGTGCAGCACTTGCCCTGAACAGAGACGCATCCCGAGGCTTTGAGAATCCCTTCCTCAATCGTGGGAATTGAACCTAAAATCAGACAGACCGGTTCAACGTCAAACAGCGGTTCTAGGTCAATAGTGCACCAGGAAATCTATTCCATTTTGGCATATTTGACCTAAGGTAACCTGAAAAACCAAACATAACCTAACCTAACATAAGTTTAGCTAAATAAACTCTGCAAAATACTTCGTATTTTTTAAAATTGTAAATTAGCAAATAACGTGGATATTCAGTCGCCCTGTTCGTTCTTACGCTCGGATAGTGTAACAAATACATCATGTAAAGTTAAAAGCGGTGACATACCTGGTTGCTAAAAACATGTCTATCGATAGCGTAGGAATTGAGTTTCCATGATTCTTCTCTACGCTCAGACACAATATAATGTATGCCTTGACGATCGTTAGAGTTTCATTTCATTCATTCTTTACTAGACTAGCATGTATTTAGGTTCTGTTGAAAAATCTTGGATGTTTGATTTTGAGTTATACCTATATTACAAAGACAGGGAAATAAATATTGATTGCTATTATTATTAACTTAACCAAATTTAACCCCGCATAATCTTTGCCTAAAATACCAGTTCAGCCCACCACTTTCATTCCATTAGATTTCAACTGAGGCCTGATCCAACTGATCTGAAATGCAAAGGATATCCTGCCCGAGAAATGACGTGGGCTGGGAGACGGTGAAAGTGAGCCCAGATCTAATTTCTACCCCGCTGTGCCAACCCACGTCAGACTCATTCCTCTCCCGCAAGGCTGAAGCCATAATAATAACTGCTAGAGCACATTAGGCCCAACTCGAGGCCCAAGATTTAATTGGCTTTCCCAGCCCTACACGCCTAATCCGCCTCCTACCTTTCATCCAGACCGGAGCCCGTGTTCCGCAATAATTCACACCCGGACAGGAAGTGGGGATCGTGTCTCCAGCCAAGGAATGGAACCGGTACCAGCCAGGCGACAAGTCCCGGTCACACAGAACCTGTTCTCGATGAGAAGACGAGCCGAGACGGTAGTTGTAGCTCCGCTGCGGTTGATTGTTGATTAGTCGATGGTAGCTGGGATGACAGGGGTTTATTGCTTTTTGAGCCTGGGTATTCGTCGGCTCATCGTACGGATGTAAATCCTCATGATCCGCATCATGGTCGTAGTACTCCTGGTCCCTGAAAACAACATCCAGTCCCAAGCCTTTAGTTTTTAGTTCTCAAAGGAGCTGGAATTAGGCCTTCACTTAAGAAGAATATCCGGCTGAGCGGATGGTTGGCTTAAAGGAATGTCCACCTGAATTGAGCATTGGAGAAAGATGTCCAACAAAGTATCACGTATAGAAACACATCACTCTTAGCCATATTCCATGTAAGAATATTGGAATTTCCTACAAGTGCGTAGCACTGAAACAATAAGAAACTGACAAGCACTGCTCAGCCTGTGGCCTATGATGATGGTTTCACTTAAAGAGGCACTCAGAGCCTATGGAACCTTAGGACCTGATTTTCCAAAATGCTGAAACTGATCTGCAGCCAAGTATACATGAAGAGTACAAGATGAGATATGATTCGGCTCCTATTGTGATAAGAGAAAACGCATAGATCATCGTGGTACGGTAACTGGTAACACACTTTTAGGCTTTTTTTTAGAAAAAGGAAACCCCCTTCCCTAAACCCATTCTTCATTCGTCTCGATCATTCTTCTCGACCCTGTCAAACATGAACAGGACGCTTGAAGGAATGTGCAAAGGATTAAAACTGACAAATCTCGCAGTGAATAACTGCTACTTCGTCTGTAAATTAAATAAATTATTAATTGTAACCAAATTCCGCTCAGACGGGCGGAGGCAGGTTCAGAATCTCGAGATGGTTAAAAAGTTCGCTACCAAAAATTCTCTGCAAAAAAGTTACATACAAAAAAGTTCCATCGGAAAGTTACCTTGGGACCCTTTGACCTCAAACTTTAAATTGCGGTCATAGGCTAGGTTCAGTTAGGTTAGGTTACCTTCACTCGATTGAATTGCAGTAGTAAAGTTTTGCTGAAATTATGTTTTGAACAAACCTAGTCAATGATACTTTTACACATGGAACTTTTTCGTGGAACCATAAAATTTGGTATGACGAATTTGAGAATGAATCAAGCCATTACTGTTGCCCCTTTTGTTCTACTGCGGTTTGCCGACTTTTCATTCTTACCCCATCCACTCATTATTTGTCATAATAATAATAGTCAATCTGAAGTACGAACACACTTGCCTACATATATTCCCAATTGCACAGAGGCCATGTCCCTTTTCTGGCCGAACGCTGGGCTGGCATGGCATGGGGTAGTCCGCAGAGAGTAGAGCAATGAGAATCAAGGCCTATTAATCATCAGAGAGACACAACCACGTAGTTGCAACAAAAGGACGTGGCCCATCAAATGTTTTTCCACTTAAATCCCAACCCAGTAGCCTGGTAGTGTCAACTGATTACGACTACGAAGCAGAGTTATTTTTATTTCCAAATTCTACACGTGATTACATCAGGTGGGTTAGGGGAAGTTGGGGCTTGGAACTCAATCAACCAAGAGAAACTCTTGCGGTTGATAAACATTATTTTCATGGTCATTGGCGTTGGGCTTGGTACACAAAAAGAGACATATCAAGGCATCAAGTATTTAAGATAATCCTAGATGGAACAGCGAAAAATTACCCGCGTAAAAGTTCGCTAAAAAGTTACTTGCAAAAAAACTCCATGCGAGAAAGTTTCTTGTTTACCTTTTGGTTACGCTAAGATCAATTAGGTAAGGATAGGTTGAATGCCATGTCATTGGACTGTATTTCTAATAGTAAAATTAGGTTTGCCAAGAGGATTTAAATCGGACAAACATATTCTTATATACTTCGTTTTTGCTGGGAATTTTTCGTAGGAAAAATTTTCGTTGAATCATCCAAGACATCAGAAATTCCCAAAATACGTAGGTACTGAATGTGTCATACATGATTACTACAGTGTAAAGGCTCAGCGACGCAATGTGAGTAATACTCAAATTATACTCAAGTCAAGCTCGTCAATTAGGAAAGGCACGTGCCAACAACGAACCAGGTTGATAGGTTCACCTGTCAGAATTTTGTCTTCTGCAGACAGCAGCATGCGTTTGAAGCTTCCTATTCGAGATGAATCAGAACTTCAGAGTTGCTGGATCTATGTTTTGGATGTAATATATTTTCATCTCAAAGTGACTCCGAGTCTGCTATGAAATCATCTCGGGAGTTGTGATGGTTTAGAGTATTACATTCAATATCAATATATGAGATAGTCAATATTGGGTAGGTACTATTTTGAGCCAACTATAGTTTTATACTTTATCTTTACTCGAAATATTGATTTTTGAAAAATGAGAACATCGACCATGCCTTTCCTGTGCCAGTAGTGCTCACATGCTATGGATGCAAATATTATGAGGCTCTCGTGGTGGCGGGGAGAAAATACATAAGAGTGTGCTACGGAGTGTAACATTTTCATCTGCTTTCACTTTTACTAATCTGTTCCTCCTAAACCTTCTACAATGCGATTCCCATTAAGAACCATCGGTTGTTTGAAGTGTAACAACTTATTTCCATAATCGGCTACATCGACTACAGCCTCTCCCAGCATCCTGCTTTCATCTAACCAGATATTTATTAATTTTCTAGTTCTACGCAGTGGAATTTTGCTCGACAATAGGTCCACGCATCAGAAGTATAGAGACGGGACATAAAAAACAACCGATATTAAACTCTGTTGGTCTCAAATAATCATTTTCTCTTGTTCTGGGCATATATGTACCTACATAGCATAGTTTTGAGCATCATGACATGAACAGCATAAATCAGTTGAACAACAGTTAAGCGAATCTATCTAGTATCCCGAATTGTTCACAGAGAGTTGGGCACGTATAGACGAAGAGTACCTTACCTTACCACCTGGGCTTACGTACCTGAAAGCATAACAGAACATTCGTGAGCTGTCATCACGGAAACGGAAGGTGGAAATATTTCCTGTGAAAAAGCTTCATCGATAAAGTTCCCTCAAAAAATTTAATTTTTAGCCTTTAACCTTAAACTGTAAATTGTGGTCAGGAAACGTTTGCTTAGGTTAGGCTAGCTTAGATATCGTGCCATTGGATTGTATTTCCAATAGTAGGTTAGGCTAAAATTTCAATCCGACAACTTATTTAAAGGAGCCATTCCAGGAAAACATTTTCGCAGGGGTCGTAGGGAATATTATTTTCGCTGTGAAATTTTTCCTAAAACTCTGCCAAGTCAAGAATTCAACACGTTGGTCAATTTTCAAAATAAGGACCAACTAGTTATAAATATTTCGTATGGCCGTTTGTAGACGCATATTGGGAAGAGAAATAATAATAATCCGCGAAGTAAGGCATATATGTGCATGAAATGTACATAGAGTTGTATTTGGAGTGGCTGTCACAAGTCAAATGAAAAGTTGTGCTCAAGATGAGCCCTCCAAATAATTGGAAACTAGAACAGGCTGTCATCATCCAATTTTACAGAAGACACCGGAAGTCACGGTTCTCATATCACTTCTCATCTCATGTGCTCCAAAAAGGCTGCATCCAAATGATGTAAACATCAACCTATAGTAACTTGACTCTCCTCTCACAATTTATTATTTTGTTCGTTCCAATTGCAACAGATCCTCTCGGGTTTTGGCAGAAATGCACATTCTGAACCAGAGAGTAAAAAAAATGTTTTGGTGTGAAATATTTTAATAGATACATATATGTAGAATGTCGACCACTACTACTTGTACCTAGCCTCCTTCTGAGTCTGGCTCTCTGTCAGTATTATGATCATGAGGCGTGGAAGGCTAATGAATTTATATATGCAGGAGCGAGAAAGAGGAGCTTGGCTATGGACTATTATTTCCTGTGCTAGCTCATGCTGAGTCTAATCGAATGTTCCGAGTCGAATTGTTGTACTTTACAGTCTACAATAATGTGACAGCACTTAGCCTAACTTTGGACTAATATTCCATATCTAAACACGTATCCATCCACATAGAGACTAAGTACCTACTGCTCAAATCAGTGCCTTCTTTACAAAAAATGCCCTGAATTTTCACAACCTTAACTTCAGCTCTACTCTGCCCAAATGAAACGTATTTTTAAACCCAGTCTACCATTACTATTTCACTAGATAACTCTTATTTTCCAACCATTGTAACTATGTACAAGTAACAATGTTATACGTACATATTTATATTTATGTGCAACAGTGTAGGGTACGGTTCGAGGAAAAGGTTCCCCTGTAAAAATTCTACCGATGATTTGTGCCACTAAAATATTTCCTGATAACCTATTTAACCTCGCAATAATATTACAATTCAATCCAAACACGATATCTATAGCCTTAGCCTTGCTTAACCTAAATGCAGCTTGTCTGACCACAATTTACTGAGGTCAAAGGGTAAACACGGAACTGTTCGAGGGGAATTTTTCGCAGTCTAAAGCAGGATGGATAACCAGCAGGACTTCCCATTCAAAGTTAGTTCAGAGTTGCTGAAATTGAACTTTTATATTAAACATAAATCTGCAGAACAAACAAAAACAGTGCGTTCATTCACTCTCACGGTCACCTATTTAATTCCATTGAATGGAAAATTGGTAGAAAATGTAAGGTTGTCGCTAACGGAAAACTGTATATCCATTTCTGTGCGTAAACACTCTGTTTTATAGATCAATTCTAAAACGAAATCAAAAACCACTCTATCAAGGTCTCAGTTGATTGGAGATTCTGTGTTGCATGAAGACGAAATTATCCTAAAGTACTAAATATGTAACGCTTGCTACACGTATCATGAACCATGGCTCATGAAACAAAGACAGAGAATAATTAAATAGTTAGGAAATTCACTTTCCCCTCACCAAGGCTAAACCATAATTTGGTAAGCTTGTATTTATATAATAATGTAAATGTACCACTCGTTTCAATTGTGTGGGCTAACGAATTCAGATTCAGAGCGCATGTTGATTTACGTTCGTCATGTTTTATTCCTTCAACCAGATTTACTACCGCAATAATTATGATTTTGGGGAATTATTACAATAATTTGTAAAAAGCGACAGACTGACCAAGGTCTCAGATAATGAACCTGACCGAGGGACGAGCATGGTTGGACAGTCACGATGACTAGCGAATAGTATGGTGTGGTGTATGGTATTGACGTGATCTTGCAGAATTGCGGTACAAATTAACTTCTCATGGGTAGATCAACACGGATTTCAAAAATTGAGTTTATGTTTTTTATTATTAAACTGAATAACACAATATTAACCTAGGTTAGCAACATTACCTACGTTGATGCTAAATACAAGTTTAGTTGTGAATTGTAAGTAATACTTTTAATCTAATCTCTCTACGGTAATCCAGTGAATTTTACAAAACGCGAAAGGCAATTCAAAATATTAACCACTCTGGAGCATAAAATCCACAAAAGTTTTGAAGTCATGAAAAAAGTGTGAAGTTTCTACAAAAAGTGGGACTAAACTCATGCACTGAAGTGCAGAGCGCAACAACTCCTTATAAATAGTTAGTTAAAAAAGCCTAAGCAGTTGGACCCTGCTCCTTCCAGAACTTTTCAACAATTTTTCTAATGTGGGTTACGGAAGCGTCCTTGTCACCCTTCACTTCCTCCACAGTGTATGGGGCTGTAATGCGAACTTCATTCAAGACAACAATTACATCGTCGTCCCATGCCACCTCATCAATTCTGAAATGAAATCAAACCATAGTTAAAATTTCAAAATATTGTACTCTTAATTATTAGCTTTGGAAACATCAAATAACCTTACGAGTCATGAATCATATCACAACCGTCGTGTAAGCCTATTTAGAACTTGGTTTACTCTCTGAGATACTTATAAACTTTTTTGAAAAGTTAATTTTGAGACATTATCCCATGTTCTTATGGAGCTTTTGACTTTGAGCTCGCGTTAGATCAAAAAAGTTCAGAAGTTTATTTGCCCAGGATTGTAAAATAGTTATGGTCTTACGTTTTAGTAATAGTTAAGAACAATTTGCGGCCGGCTGGACTGACATCCGCTGCCAATGCTCGGATTCGAGCCTGTTTTGAGCCAATGGATTTCTCCCTCCTCTTTCCTAGCTGAAGTCAAAAACAAGGTAAGGTAAGTTGAAGTAAATAACAAATTGAAGAATAAGAAATTCACAATTGAATAACAGGCGAAAATGCGCTAAATTAAGAACAAATAATCCCGACAACAAAGAAGGGTTCAGGACACATTTCTATCCAGTTGCTTAAATGTTACTTTGTTGGCCCAGTCCAATTTATTTAAAATAGTATACTCAGCACTAGTTCGAAACTAACCTTGTGAAAGTCAATGGGCTTCAATAAGTCACCCGGGGTTCGATCATCCACACTAATTTTGTCGACACAGTCTGCATTGATTAAGTAGACGTTGCTACAAGAAGCCTTCCCATTCGTAGGCGGAGCTCCTGAAAATCAGACAAGGCAAAGCCAAATTTTTTTTTTATATTTACACATAAAGTGCTGAATTGAAGGGGTACTTCAGCATCTGCTGACCAACTGCATGCGTTTTGGTAATGGTTGGCATGCTCTTTCTGCTTTGTTTGTAATTAAGCTCACTCACTTGTGATCGATTATCGAATTACATAATACAGACAAGAATTGTTATTAAACCACTACACCCCGTAGAGAATACAATACTTTGTGTATTGTAAACTCTAAGACTATAACCCTATTACGAGCTGTCTGGTCAGATCTAAAGACTAGACTACAAACGTCGGATTCTTTTCTTGAGTTTGGCTGCTAGAATTGGAGTTACTTATACAACTTGGACTTTACTTTTCAATATTGCACTTTGTACTAATTACTGATTACCAAATGCGCTGCACACACATTCCTACTAAGTTAATCTTCTACAAAGCGAGAGAAGGAGATGACTTTGTTTGCCGTGAAAGTACGTTGAATAAGATAATCGAAATCGAAAAGATTCTAACTCGGGTGCCAAGGGCCATGTCGAGTTGAGTGAGTTGAAATGCGTTTACATATAAATCTCACTGTACATAAATATAAATTGTACTTATATTGTGAGGTGACACTGACACTGTTGTCCGATACATACATTATGAAGAAGGTGCTTAGGTACTTTGTACTTAATCAAAATTATTCTTTCCCCACCTAAGTACTTTAAAGAACGATGATGTGACTATGTGACTGAACAAGCGATAGGCGTTTGCTCACTCGGTCTATCCATCTTACGCATTAGGTGATGGACATATGTTAGATTAATGACAAGTTAAGGTTTGACCTAATCATGTCACATGTTAAACCTTAGACCTAACACAACAAAAACGCCGGACCATGATATTGAACTGAACAGCAAGGGATTTTATTGAATTCCTTTTTTCGCTCCTCCAGCCACAGATGACAGACTCCGAACCCGGACAACCCCACTAGCTCTTCTTTGAGTGCCAGCTTCACTCGAGCTGCTAAGCACCGTCGACGTACGCAGCTGAGCACAGACGCCTTGAACCCTATTTGAGATTTCCTATTGACTGGACCCCCAGATTGAGTTTGAGCTGTACTTTGTACTTACTGATGACGAGAAGTCGTGAGGTGTTCTGGAAAGCTGCCACTTCGCCCTCCACTTGCCCACCCTGATATCGACACTTGATGCGGCTCCCCACGCCGAAGTATCCCTTGTTACCCAGGTCACCTCCACCCTTCTCATCAGCCATTTCCTTCGTACTCGCCACTTGAAGAGCCGTAGCAGGAGCCGGGACAGGTCCTACATCCGGGCTTTGATTTTGATTCTCCTTCTCTTCCTCTTCTCCTGCAACTATCTCATCATGCCAATTCGAGAAAACTGGTTTACCTCGGCTAAGTTCATCTCTCCCGCTCAATCTCCTACTCTGCCCTTTCTCCTCCGCTGCGCTACTTGTAGCGGGGCAGCTGGAGACAGAGTCACAATAGCAACAGCAAGACCGAGTCAAAACAGCAGGAACAGTGACCTTAACAGCGTAGAAACAGCACGGAAAAGGTTTCTTATTCAAAAGATGTTGGTAAATGTAATCATTATTTGCGTCAAATACAATCTGATGCCCAAAAAATAATCCACAACTCGCTATATTCATCTATAAGGAGCTTATTTGTGTGTACGTTTGAATTTCTCCATCTATCCCAAGTTTTTATTCGGCTTCTGATTAAGTAGTTTCTAAATTCTAAAATGTGCACACAGCATTTTACACGTGTGGTCTATACAAAATTACGGAATGGTTCATATCAAACTTTATACATACATACATTATTTCCGTACAAGTTGTTATACCCGATTTATCTAAACAGATCAGTGCTTGATATTGATTCATAGACCTGCTAGCAAATAAATACAAAGATCTAGAAGGGTGAATACACCACCGAATGATAAGCTCGTTTTATACTAGGATTGTTGTGCATCTCATCCGCATCACTATGTTTTAATCTGCACGGCAACAGTGGTAAATCCGCAGCGCACGCACAAGGAAAGCCAAATCAAAACTGCATGTAAATCCAAATCCTGCGAATCATGAGTATTAGTGTGGGAAACTTAAGTATCTCTCGAAACTCTAATTTTGGGATTGTAAATTGTAAATTGTAACCACTACTGCTGACTGCTGCTCATTTGTTTATTCACTTCCGGAAGCGGAAGTGGAACGAGCCCGGGTTCGTAATATTAAGCAAGTACTCGTAATTAAACGGCAGAGAGGACCGTCTAGTTGCTTCCTTTAAAGGCAGGAGAGAGTAAGTGAATATCCAGAAATTAACCCTCTACCCCCTTCTAGGTCAACATGTTTTTGGTTTAATACATTCGCACGAATGCGGAATGCGGACTAATGTCTACCTACAAACTTCAAGAACTTCATAATACCTGTATAGAATTTGGTTTATATGTATAGCTTCTCCACTGCATACTTCGCGGTTGACTTCCCTTACACGCCATAATCCATAGTTCATGTTGTTAATTAAATTACATTTCGTTTTCTAGGGAGCCAAGCCAAGATGGCAGATAAATTTAAGCCTCGGAATCTTTCTCCTATCATGCAGATTTGGCGAAACTTTCTACTTGGGGTATGTAATTTTGAATCTGTTTGGCTGCTGGTTCAGAAACGTCTTGCGTGTACTGAAGTAATTAGGCGTGAATTATTGATAATCAATCTCTTGTTGAATATTTAGCGAACACACACTGCTGAAAAAAGTGCCCTGAGATATTCACCATTTTTGGCCGCAAGAACCCAACCGCCTCCAAATCTGCCCGAGGGATATGCTCATAAACTCTCTGCAAATCCCTACTGTCTCCGGGATGGTCGACGGGAGGTTAAGCCACCGGAAGTCATTGTGACTAATGTTGCCCAGAAGCAAATTGCTGCTGGTTCTTCGGCGTAAGCTCCTCAGATTAATTCCGATTGACGAGAAACTGCTTGAAAATATATTCTCATGTTGCTATTGTTTGCTATAGAGACAAATCGGTGTCCAAAGGGAAGAAGCCAGTCACACCTGGGAAATACTGGGAGTGGGACTAATGAAGTAGAAGCATGCCGAATCATCACCTTCTCCTATTAACTATTACAAAATTCTAACCTGTGTATAAGGTCAGCGCTGGAAAATGATCACGTATAAAACACTTAATAGACGTTGTAGATATTATGTACGAAACTGAGCTGATAATGATTGTGAATAAAACCAATCGTAGAATAAGAAACCGTGTATGAACAATCACTTGGTATTACTTTTAAATTAAAATCCTTTATTTTTCAACCGAGCATGCAACATGCAATTAGGGATTGCAATTCCGGTCAAATTTTGGTTCCCAAAATTGTGAAAATACACAGAATTTAGATTATTCAGGAAATATTGTACATGGAAATTAAGCAATGCAGTAATTTCTGTGTCAATTTTATGATAATACAATTAACTTCCAAATTAATCAAACTGAATCTTTAGTTATCAGAGCCAAACTTGAACTATCAAGCCGACACTTGATACTTGACTCGTGCTTCCAGCCCGGGATCACAGCCTTGCAAACGGCGAATCCCAGTATACAAAAGCCTTCGAATATGACCACAATTCCGGGATGACGGTACAGCAATCCCTACATTTATCGGTCTCACTCCAAGTCATGAATTCATCATACCCTCCTTGAATCCTAGTAAGTATTTATAAATAGAATGTGACCTAATCCTTTTTTGAACTCTCCACTTTCACGCCGTTTTCAGTTTCTCTTTTCTCCTTGGTTCTCTCTTTGTCTTTCTTCTCTTCCTTGACCCTCTCTTTCTTGTCGTCTCTGCTTCGCTCCTTACGATCCTCTTTCTTGTCCTCATCTCGAACTCGCTTCTCATCTTTGTCCTTGTCCCGCTTCCTGTCCTTGTGCTTCTTAGAAGATTTACGCTTGTCCTTGTCCTTATCTTTATCCTTGTCCTTGTCTTTGTCCTTGTCCTTGTCGTCTCGCCTTCGAGATCTGGACCGAGACTTATTCTTGGCAATAGAGACACTGCGGCTGCTCCTCTTGTACCGCTCTCGACTTCTCGACCGACGTCGACTCACTCGATCCCTGCGTTTCGAAATAAAATCAATAGTTAGGCCTTAGTTTAAACTGTTCCGTTGGTTACGGCTACAACAATCGGGTAATGTTCGTCGCCGTCGCCTAACATCTTACTCCAATCCATCATCCATCGTGTTTGAGAACAGGACACAATATCTACTGTTAACTTTATAAGGTGGAGCCAAACCTTGCTCAAAGCTCAAAGGCTTGTGTAACTTCAGTACATCTTGAGCATGGTTCCCAGTTACTACATTTTACTGGAACTTAGAACGTACCGTGAACGAGAGCGAGATTTTCTTTTTGATCGATAATCCGTGCGGCGTCGAGATGAGGACCTATGCCGACTCTTGGATTTTGATCGCCTTCTACTACTACGAGAGCGTGATCGTCTCCGGTCTCTGTCCCTGGATCTGGAACGACGACGAGAGTGACTGCGTCGTTTTTCCTTTACAGCTCCAAGATGCTGCACGGCAGCTGTGCCTAAAATTGAGACAACGCAGATTAATTTAATTTGTCTACATGTCTACAGGACTGGTACTGGGGACCGGAAAAAAATTGTAAACTCACCATCAATTCCTTGTGACAGAAGCGTCTGAGCCTGACGTGACATTGCATCTTCAATTTCCTTTTGGGCAGCCTCATTGGTTTTGGCTTGAGGTTTGTTGATGGCCTGAGTTGAATGGTAGACCCTGAATCAAGACAAAAGAAGGTGTGAGAACCCTGTGAACTCGTGTCAAAGGATTAGGTACCTGCAACAAGTTGTATGTCCCTGTACCTAACGTTATAAAAGGAAGACGAATGGTCAATTCTGAGAATGCAGTGTAAAAAGAGAAAAATCACGAATGTGAAGGGCAATGGATTGGAGATTGGTGATGGTACTCACTTCTACTCAACTTGCATGGCAAGGCGAGTCGCAAGTCAAGTCAAGACAAGATATCTAGTGAAGGCGCGGGCGGATCCGCCTACAGTAGCATACCAGCTATTCAGTGTCAGATTGTGCCTTAACACACAAAAGAACAAACAAAAAAAAAGAAAGGAACGTAATCACTTTAAGATTCCATGATTCTGCTTGAAGTAAATCGAGAATTACGAGACTTGAGAAGTGTCTCATATATAGCATAGACAAGCAGGCCTACCAGTGGTTCCCCATGTTCCTAAATGGTCTACTTAAGGACTCATTACCAAATAGGTACTTGTTCTTTCACTGTGTGAATTGGCAGTGGTCCAGTGTCCCTCGTATGTCCTGCACACAGGCTCCACATCACTGATACACAGAAAAAAACCAAAAGAGACGCCACTTCACATTTTTGTCCTCTTTTCCCGAACACATACAAGAATGAGGTGATCGTATTAGGTACAACTAGTAGGCTACAGTACAAACTAACTAGGACTACTACTTCCAGACGTCAATCAGGGCTGCCCAGCCAGATCCACCGTCACTCCGAGCCTCAGAGGAGTCGAGCGTCGAGCAAAATTGGTCTCCCAGTGTATACTTACCCAGAAATATAAAGCAGAACGCCTATTACCAACTGCATTGACCTCTGCAGTCGTTCAAGGGATTCCTCATAATAAGACAACGCAGTCCTCACAAAGCTAAGCATAAAATAATTAGTAAAACTTTCTCGTGCAACGTCAGAACGTTCCAGCCGAGTAGCTCCATCAAGACTATTTAAATGACCCGTTGGTTTGCATTCCCAACCTACATACACACTTAAATATCCCCATCATTCTTTATGAGTTTCATGTCCATCACAAGGGGAAGTCCGGGAATCGATCCTTCACTTAAGATTCTTTCTCGGGGCGGTCATCTTTATAATGTCATCAGAAAAATAGGCAGACCAGAAATAAAATTTAATGCAAAGTTTCTATTCATAATTCAACCTTATTTAACCTTACCATATTCAACGTGCTAAAGAAAAAAACTTAGTCGTTCTCTTACTTAATCACTTTGGATCCCAGTTTGGTGCCATTATATTTTAGAGCCTCGAGGATAGAAGGCTGCTCACTGAATTCCATCAGAGCGTAATGGATAGGATCATTATCCCTTGTACATAGTCTGAAGTACTTTACTTCTCCAGCTTGGTTGAAGAATTCTACGATCTGTTGGGACTTCATCTGTAAAGTGTTAAAATATTTAGTCTAAGCCGAAAGTAAAAGTTCCTAGATTCGTAAAAGTTTCCTAAATAGCTAACGTCAAAGATCATATGGACTTACCTCCGGGTCAACATTAGCAATCAAAACAGTTCGTCGAATCTCTTCAGTTTTCCTCCCATCATAAGTGTTCGGCAAAACCGGATAACGAGGTAGATTCGCTTCGACCAACCTTGGATCGTGAGTCGCCACAACTTGATGAGGGGGCTGACCTTCCAACTAATAATGAAAAATACAATCAATTGGTTTGCGTAAACATATTGATTGATTAGTTTTCTACGCCGGTAGGTAACCTTCTTGACATTTGTACTAACCTGGCTTGTAACGTGCTGTGGAAGCTTAGGATCGGCAATCCCGGGGAGAAGAGTGCCACTGTTTAACAGCTCAATTCCCCTTTGTTCGTCTGGAATGTCAGCTGAGATCATTTGGAAAAATCAAATTGAAGATTAACATGAATTTTTTTTCAATCCATCTCCATATTAGAGTTATATCATTTAGTATATTTCAAAGAAGAAAGAACTTAGTTCTGAATTATGATTAAGACGTACGTTCCATATACGGGATGACGATGAGGGCTCGGTCAATAAACACAGTATTTGTTAAGTGCTGAGAGATTCCCACACTGGCAGTGTCGTAAAACTTCACAAAACATATTTTTGATGAGACTTGCATACCCAGATCCCTAAGAAAATCAGCAAAAATAAATTAGGACTTCCTAATTTGATCTTTGACAAATATCTCGGAATCACCCAGCTAGAACTTCAAAGTTTACGTTTATTCAGTGTAGCAGATGGTATATCGTTTGGATGATATTTATTTCATCAACCACTATCAACTTGCTATCCACTGTTGACTTTAAGATCGTGAGTGTGTGTGTGCACGACAACCTAATTCTAAACGGATTGCCCGTTCAACATAAGCTTATGTACCTCACAAGCACAAGAACTTAGGGTCATTGGGGTCTCACTCAACAGATCACCGCTTAATAATTAACATCGTGCAAAAGCGGAACGCATCCACTTAACTACATATAAATACAGTAGGGCCTGCGATTACGCTGCCCTGACAGCATGAATCATGCAGTGACTATTGGTAAATCAAAATGGGTGGTTAACAGAAGCCCTAAGGTGACTTTCGTCCGTGTCTATTAATTTATATTGCCGATTGATGGATGACTTACATGGAGGGATAGAGACGGAGGTCGTCCACTTTTCCCAAGTAGCCAAAGAGTGCAACCATTTGTTCTTTAGTGGACTGCGGGGCAATGTTGGCCACTTGGATGATCTTGGTGGTGTCGGCTTTTCGACTATTTCGTTTTAGCCCGTCCTTCCCATTTCTCGAAGACTTGGAGGATGACTGAACATCACTTCCGCTCTGACTGTCCGACGGGGACTCGGACCCGCCCGTCGTCATGGTGCCTTCAATATCACTGCAGTGTCAACCACGCTCCGTCCAAATTCAGCTCTGTTTCTTCCTAATTCACCGTCACAAATCCGAAATTTTAAACTGACCTATGGCCTAGATTAGTTGTAGTAGTTTTTCCGTAATAATCTCCGCTTGGCTCCCTTTTGTTTTTCGGATGATGACTGATGATGGAGGAGGCGAGGATGGACGCCAGGACAGGGTACAAAAGACACGACTGCAGAGCGGAACCACTCCTTTAACGCTCAGCAAGGCAGAAGAGGCTGAGACAATGGACCGGATCGACGAAATACAATAGACGTGTTCCCTGACCGTGTGCTGTGTGTCTGGAGGCCAAGGGCTGTGGAAATAATGCAACGCCAGCATATAGCAGCAGGCAGCAGCCGAGCCTAGTCGCGCCCCCGCCACAGCATAGCACAAGCACATACCACATACTCGAGAAATCTGTACCGACGCATAGTCAATACATATGTTACAATTGTTTGGAGTAAATCGAAAA
The DNA here is from genome assembly GCA_034693865.1 of Ceratophysella sigillata. Taxonomy (NCBI): domain Eukaryota; kingdom Metazoa; phylum Arthropoda; class Collembola; order Poduromorpha; family Hypogastruridae; genus Ceratophysella; species Ceratophysella sigillata. The sequence continues at coordinate 109,887 of JAQFXY010000005.1, forward strand.
GCAATTCCGTTTATTCAGTTCCACCAAGAGTTTACAAAAAAGAAGTTAATCGGTTTAGTTGATTATTTAGAATTTAGAACAGGCCGTCCAATCACAGTCAAAAACTCTTAAGAAATAGCTCACTTATCAAAGCCTCATTAGGTATTCATTGTTCAAGTATTTAGTTTTCAAATCATTAATTAATTAATTCTAGTGTTTATTCGTGTTACTTTGTTAATGTAACACGTAAGTATCCATTTTCTTTTCACTACCCAGTCGCACTTATAGTAAAATAATAAAAATATTCTATTTTACAAAATAATATCTAATGCTACTAATACATCCAAACAATTAAAAGTACATGTCTTTAAAATTAGTTTAATTTTTTTTCTCTCAGTTAATTTAAAGTTAATATTCAAATTCAAATTAATAAGTAGTTGCGTCTAAGGCCAAGTATGAGTATTCTTGCGCAGAATGATTTAGGGTTGTGCTATTTTCTGTGTCATGAGGTACTAATTGATACTCCACTCCGTTACTTGTTGCATATTCGATTGTACCTATTTTTTCCACGTCAATCGATTTTGATACTTAGTTTTATGCTAAATATGGCCCAAAACGTAAAGAGCAGAAGATCAAGTTTTAGCTAAGGGTCAACATTTAGTAATCAATCAAACGTATTATTCTATACTGACGCTGATGCATAAGTACTTTGCACAGGGTATAACCTAATAAACTCATAAGCCGGGTGTATCTGCCCGGAAACTCTAAACGAACTGTAACACATGTACTATGTACTGCATTTGCATTCTGTATGCTCGACATAACCTATAGCTCGTCTCGTAAGCTTGTCGGTTGCACTGACTAGCTCCATCTCAACTCAAACAGCACAGATAATAATTGACAAATGTTGGCGCGGTTTACAAGTCAACCCGTTTTGGAAAATTGTTGTTCCACGTGTGACGTGTTTACACAATCTGATTTTGGATTTGCTTGGTCTTGGTGGTTGGGTCAAGACTTGTCAAGGGATCAAGGTACCAAGAGGTCACTGACTAAGTTAACTGGGTGGACACTGCAGGCTTCCGGCTTGAGTGACACTGCAGACGGACGTCACTTTCCTATTTTGTATTTGGAGAAAGCTCTTGGATTGGAATTGTATGGTAAGTGGTAAGTCTAGTTATATGTTGTATGTGTTGAACTACGGATATCCGAAAATTGGATCTAAAGCAGTCACTGATGACTGAAGGTGAATGTGGGGTTGTGTTTGGTGTTGGTCATTGGTAGTATGGTAGTTGGCGTAAGACTCGGGTTCGGGTCTCCTGAAAATATTTAAGTGTGCGTTGTATTGAACCCATTATTCTACCACCACCGTAGTACATGCATGGTTTGCCTTGCACAATTGACCTTTAAATGAATGATCCGGACAGACAAAAGCTACTATGACGGATTACACTCATCGAGATAAGTAAACAACTTTTGTCTGAACACTGTTTCACCAAAGGTCTCAGGTTCAGTGGTTCAGGTCACAGGTTAATTAGAAGTTGTTCCACATTGCACTGGATGTGTCATCTGAACCTGTCACTCAGGATGAAAGCCTTGAAACAAAGGTCGATATCTCGATTTGATTTGATGAGTGTCGTAGCTTTTGTTAGGGTCATTTTTTTCATAAGTCACTTGGTTAGCTGTGTTTCATATGAGTGCAATGTAGGTAGAAAGTAATAAGCAGTTTTTTTAAAGACCCAATACGCCAATACGTGATCAACAACAGTGAACCTGTCACGCCTGAAGGTGGAAGTGGTAAGAGTTCGGGGCTTCAGGCTTGATCCATGGTATCCTGCTAGGAGCTACGTTTTAGTTCTTACAGACTTGCCTTTGAACTTTGGAAATACAGTGTACGCTGATTTACCTATAAACAGGCTCAACCGATCATAACACCTACTTACAGTCGCTCGATTGAATTTGCAGTTTTTAGTATTAAATATTGTCAATTTTTTTTATTACTTAAAAACTTAAACTCTTTTTCAGTTATCCAGACCACAAAGATGAAACGAGTTCGGAATACTGACGAAGAGAGCAAAAATCTGTCTCTTCCGCAGAAGAGATACTATCGTCAACGAGCGCATTCCAATCCCATTTGCGACCATATTTTCGACTAGTATGTTCGTTTGTATTAAATCTATATCTAAATTCGAGTCTTAAGTCTTAAATCTTAGATCTTTTATTGGTTTGAATAAGGTCAATGAATAAAGTCTACAAACCTCTGTTATCTGTATTACGTAATGATTGTAAGTATACTGAAATGTTCAACATTTGTGTTTTTGTAGTCCAGTATGTCCAGAAGAGATAGATTGGTCAAAATATTATCCGAATCTTACCACCGACTCGGCCCGTGTTAAGCGAATCGAATTTTTGGATGTGGGATGCGGATATGGAGGACTTCTAGGTTTGTAAATTCTTCAGTGCTTTAAGCATCGTGTGTTTTTTGCAAGAATTTCGATAATGATTATTAATTATTGGATGAAGTGAAGATGAAGTTTAAGTTTTTTGGATTTGATGTATTTGATTTAGTTGAGCTGTCTCCTCTCTTCCCTGACACACTAATGCTTGGAATGGAAATTCGAGTGAAAGTTTCACAATATGTTCAGGATCGGGTTGCGGCTTTACGTAATTTGAATCCATCACAGTACACAAACATTGCTTGCATTCGGACTAATGCTATGAAGTATTTGCCAAACTTTTTCAACAAAGGCCAGGTACGCACCTCTGAGACTATGAGACTCTCCATTGCGAATAAAATAAAATCGAACACTGAATTGAATTGAACTCATGTGGAGTCGCACTGAATTCAATATTACCTTTTCCTTGATTAGCTCAAGAAGATGTTCTTTCTCTACCCGGATCCACATTTCAAGAGATCAAAGCACAAGTGGAGGATTGTGAACGATACACTGCTAGCTGAATACGCGTATCTTCTAGCTATTGGAGTGAGTACAAATAATTTGTTCACTTATATTTGTTGTGTTGATACCCTTTTTAACCCGTTTTAACCCTTTTTCTACACTAGGGTATGGTTTACACGGTTACAGACGTAAAGGATCTTCATGAATGGATGGTCAAACATTTTACTGAACATCCTTTATTTGAACCTGTGGATGATAGTGAATTGGTAATTTTTTATTTCTGAAAAATCTTGGGAATCCAAGCATACATGTTATGGTCCTGTTAGGCGTTCGGTTTGACGTACTGTATCATGATTTTTTTTACTGTTACTTTTACTCGGCGCTCGGTTTAACGTACTGTATCATGATTTTTCTTACTGCTACTTTCAGTCGTCTGACATTGCTGCCCAGAAGGTTTTGGATAGCACAGAAGAGGGGAAGAAAGTTACTCGGAATCATGGAGATAAGTTTGTCAAAGTATTCAGACGGATTGCGGGCGTTGAAAACGGATTTCTGAGTGAACCTTCTGTGCCTTCGAATGGATGCTAAGCTCACTTCTAACCTGACTTTTCAAGCTGAACAACAGCTGTTTTCTAAAATGTTAATCGTAATGTTGCTTATCTATGCATTGCTTTCTTGTGTTTTAGTTTTATTTCACGAAAGTGTCTTAATTCAAACTTGTATTTGGGTAAGTAGCATGGAATAAATGGAGTGTGTGAATAAGAGACGGGTCTTAATCATGGCCAAATTGTTTGTTTTTTTACATGGTTTATCAGCACCACTAGATTACGGAATATCTAAAAACGAGAATTTAAAAAATTAAAGAGTTCACTCGCTGGTTTATCTGCTCAACAAACGAAAATGACAAAAACTCTCAAAAGATGTTCATTTAAAGAAAATCTCGTATATGACCTAGGCATTCACGTAAGATTAGTACCCAAAATAATTAATGTTTTCGACCTTTTTGCTCATGAGAATTTATCTGCGATTCTGGTGGTCACGTCTTTGAAATACCTTTGATTACAGCAGAACTTAAATTGTATTTATTAGTTCTTAAGTTCGCGAATGATGCGGTGAAATCTAATTAAGACCATGCCCTTAGACGGCGGCGATTGGCTGATTAATTAATTGTAATAGCCAAAGTTGCTCCTTGTTGAGGCAAAGTATGTGGCTTTTTTCTCTCAAAATTTTATAAATCCTTCCAACCCAGTATTAAATCAAACTCAGAGACGCTTAATATCGGCTACAGACATTCTATACATGAAATACTGATAATTAATTATAAGGTTGATATAATTATTATAATTAGCCTAAGCATTAGAGTCAAACTTTGATTTACTGCTCAATAATGAAATGTGTCAAAATTTTACTATCGTTTCACGTGGTCTAGTAATATTTGAACCTTAATTATTGTGAAAACCCCTAATTCATTCTTCCAAATAATTATCTCGGACCTTGAAATTGAGAGATATCGGCTAATAATACTACTACTGCTTGGCGCATGGGCTTCCATGTCGGTAAATACCAGCTAGTTTTTTCATGGGTGCATACATGACTTTTTTTTGTAGCTGTAGAGGTGTATATTCAATGTGTATGATATTGCATTCAAATATCTGAAACCCTCTCTCCAAATCCAAACACGCTCAAAATATAGCAGCATCATTAAACATTGGCTTGGCTTTAAATCAAGACCAGGAGTTTTGAATTTTATTATTTTAATATTTTATTATATATTTTCTAATTTTAATATTTTATTATATATTTTTATATTTTAATTAGTTTTGGTTATGAATAAACGTCTTAGTACTATCTGGATTCCTTCGAATTCCGATTATTAGTTAAACTACATTGCGGAACATAGTAGTTATTTTCTATTGAAAAAGCAGCAGGTGAGCAAAGTAAGACCGGAATAGAGAGCGCTTGGTGCTTTTGTTTGTATTTGAAATTCCTGCACAGGCATTTACATGAGACATTAAAATATCTACTGATGAAACATTCAGGCTTACGCACAAATTATGGTATTTGATCAATGCATCATTCAAAACTTAATTTCCAACGTTAGGGTTCCGGATTAAGCTGCGGAATGATGAGAGAAGCAGATCTTCTATCGCAAACCTGTAGGTTAGATAAATGAACTGTTAAGGTTTACATAGAATCAGATGCATATGGGCGCTATTAGATTGAGAACTAATCAAACCCTAAGATAACAAACCATATGGCTGAATTTGGTGGGCAGAACTAGACTCCAGAATTTGCACTTTCAATATCAGTTGGAGAAATTAACACATCATGATCATGACATGTCCTCTTTCGTACTGTATTTAGATTCATTACACGTTTACCTTTGTGCATATACTGGATTGATTCTTTGGAAAATCTGTAGAAATGAAGAAGAGTGGATAAGTATTGAATGCACCAGCAAAGCCGGTTGACGCAGCATAACCTTATTTATGCTGTTGTGGTTACAAGGATTGTTACCTTCTCCTCTGGTCGACGGTTTAATCGTCGGTCAGGAAATTGTTTTTCAATTGCCACGCAGTTGTGAAAACCTTCACCCTTTCGGAAGAAGTAAAATACGCCAGAGTTTCAAATATGGCGAAGTGGCAGCTTTACCCAGAAATGAATAGCGGAGCTTTCTAATAATACAGCGCTGGAAGCACACTGATAAGCTGCAACTGCCTGACTTCCTGAATGATTAGAGAAATCAATCTTCTACAGGAACGCTGGCGCTGGAGATTAAATAAAAATGGGGAATTTAGATTAGACTCAAGGCGCATACTATCCATATACAATAAGATATAATGTAGATAACAACTTTTTACTTACAATTTTATAACGTCGAAGAGCATGACTGGACTGGACTTCCAGAATCTTCGTAGTAATGCGTATCTCTGGCGCCTGATTTTGCCATCTTGTCCTTTCTCGTATTTTGCTTATTACACGTTTACCTCTTGTGTACACTGACTATCAGAAAATCGGAAAAAAGTGAGTAATACCATTGTGCAATTAAGTATTTTTATCGGTCAATACGGCTGATTATCCAGAATAATCTTATTCTGTTATACTTACCTCGATTTTTGTATTCTCCATTGGAGACCTTGGCACGTGGAAGAATGGAATATTTACAAACATTGAAACTCTCCTGCTTCACTGGACCAGTAGTTTAAATGTTCACAGAGTTCACCTGTTCCGTGGATTACTTAATTTCCTCGTAGAAGGATATGGATATCGAGAACGAAGACCCTGTGGAATAGATACAAATTCGAATAGATGAACTAATAACACTGAGTATACACAAACAAGACATATGAACAATATTTTACGTTTCAATTAAGTAGATTGTTTTTATCGCTTACATGCACTGCTGCTGGTGCTGATGACGACGAGCCGTGCTAGCACTACTTCGATCTTTTTGGTGTTACGTTGGGTTTCCCCTCCGCAGAATAAACTTTGAAATATTTAAGAGTATGGGACAGATTTACCGACGTCGGAAGGAAACGGTTGGTTATGAACCAAAGTAATTGTAACTATGCTCTGGCATGCCTATGATATATACGGTTCCATGTTTCTAAATACTGATGACGTTTACCTGTGTCAGAATGAATGGAATTATGCGCTTCCCAAGGAAGATACACAAGCGATCTCGAGCTCAGGAACACAATTTATAAAACGTTGCCTATTACTCGACGCTGATGAACTGGTCAAAGGAGATTTATGAGATCTCTACCTCAACCAAATGCTAACCGTGGGTTTTCTGATTACTGTATTTGTTACTATGTTTTACAACTTGCAACGCCGACAAAGACAATTAGAGTATGGAAATAGTAGCACCAGCTAGCTTGGAACTGCAAGAATATCTTGGTATTAAAATTGTCCACTTGAATTTGAAATTTTGTAATTGCGAATTGTGATTGAGGGTTGAAGAAAGTTCAATATCATGGACCAGATGTGAGCGGTTCTTCCACAAACAAAGCCTTTGACCGCGTATTACTGGGACGAGAAAATGTGTCAAAATCGTCATAATTTTAAGGCGTTAATATTGATTCGTGCACTTCCAGCAAAATCGAAGCCAAACAAAAAAAAAACAGCAAATTCTAAAAAATACTGCGCTGATCGATTTGGTAATGGTCATTTCTACTCGTCGAGTCCCGATTCCCGATAGTTATGAAATATATTTGAACTACATATATTCACCTATAATAGTTTCGCTGAACCGCGTGCGTGCAGCACACAGTACTACAGTACACAAATAAGACTGGGGAACGCCTGATTTTTTGTATTCTACACCCTGCACTAACCAAGCTATTAATTTGACACAGCATTATAAATAGTGCAAGAATTATGAGGCTTTTGGGATGCGTTAATAGGAACCTGTAGATTGATAAATGAACTAATTATTTATTTGTATGGATTTAAATTAATGAATCACCCGACGAATTCTACGATGGATTAAGCTTATTCTTAGTGATGGTTGGAATTGGAATCGTGTTCGGTTACTCTTGATTCTTGTGCTCTCAACTAAAGCCGTATGGTCTTGAGTCATATTGCAATGAATACAGAAGCTGAATTAGAAACTGGGCAAGTTGTAATTTTAGACTGAAACAAGCTGGGAGGACAGGTGTAGTCTGAATAAGGACCAAGTGGCCAGCTGCAGCTAATTTATAGGTCTTCAACCCACGCTACTTTTGGGAGGAGCTCCAACTATGATTTGTAATTCCGCTAATCAGGATCTACCATACGGCAGTCCTTGATGATATTTCGGATGTGGAAGGTTCTGATTGGTACACATAAGACCATTGTCTCGAGTCGTACGATCCATGATTCATCAACCCTTTATAATTTTTCCGAACAATTTTATTGGTTTTTCTTGTTTACAGTTTCTTAGTGCATGGCATGTCGTAAATTCAGATTATATTGAACCATGCATTAGTTTTGGGGCTCTGTGATTAATTTCAACATGCTATAAGCTCAATAACCAAATCCAATTATTTAACTCTGTTATGCTTTGAAAAAGTGCAGGTTGTGAACAATTAGTCGTGATGCTTTTATAGGAACCGGCATTGGTTAGCGCCAATCATAAATCATAATCAGGGTGCGTGGTAGATGGACAAAGTGTATTTGCTTGTTTTTCATTCATTATATACTCAATCCGTTCCTGAATCTGATATTTCAAACCAATATCGTCTATGCTTGGCCTTTGAGTGCCCCTTAACCCTTTATATCTAGAAGCTAAGTATGTAACAATTAAGTAAGGTACCTAAGTAGAAGGTAAGTAACATTGTTTGCATATGCATATGCATGACATTGTATTCAACTAAGAATATTCATAGAAAACCACTGAAACATGAGACACGGACACGAGGACATGTCTATCATACGTGAGAAAATAATGGTCGCGCGTCGTGAAATCAAAAGCCGGGACATATGCGAGGAGTGTCTTCGATGCATTTGGAAACTTGAAGCTGACTTCCTCGAAGTAAAGCCATCGAGGCCGAATACTAAGAAAGAGGGAACACTAATGTCCTCTGTGCTCTCATTAATCTGATTCCATCAACAACATTCGCAATACAATAGGGACATTAGACTAATTTTTTGTTCTCGAAGCTTCTAGAAGGTTTGAGAAGGAATTTTCCGATATATACGATATACTTTATACCTCTCTGGTTTCGAATTATACTTTTCTGTTATCTTTGTGTGCGTTGTACGTGATTTTATGCAAGTGTGTAGGTTGAAAATTGGATACAATTTCAATATCTAAAGCGAGGAGTGTTAATGATAAATGATAATGCATGCACTGAACTGTTCTGATCAAACTGGCCTGAGCCAATTGCATTTACATAGCAGATGGGCTGCATTTGCTGCATTGTATATACAGTTGGAGCGCGAATTCTCGCTTCGAATTGAAGTGTCGCAAGTTTATCAAGTATCATAGTCTATGCTTGGCGAAACATTTGCCACCAAAACTAAATTGGGTAATTAAATTGGGAACTACTAAAAACCACGCCCATGCCCACGTCGGGCGTGGGCGTGGGCACTATGTTGCCGGATTTACAAACTACTTTTTCAGACGTGGGCGTCGATTGGGATTAAGCATGTACTTGTCCTTACTACTCTAGGCGTGGGTGTGGATTTGGCCAAAGCTTGGTCTAACTACCTTGGGCGTGGGCGTGGATTTGGCCAAAGCTTGGTCTAACTACCTTGGGCGTGGGCGTGGTTTGGGCGTGGGCGTGAATCGGGCGTGGGCGTGGGCGTGAATTTGGTCAGAGTTTGGCCTAACTACCTTGGGGTGGGCGTGAATCGGGCGTGGATCGATCGGGCGTGGATCGGGCGTGGGCGTGGATTTGGTAAGAACTTGGCCAAACTACTTTTGGGCGTGGGCGTGGATCCGGCGTGGGCGTATATTTGGCCAGAACTTGCAATCTAAGCATGTAGGAAATTGTAAGCTTTCCTTATTATTATTAGCAGGTCGATTAGCTTCGTACGGATCCGGATCCAGATTTCAGCTCCAAATAGGAAGTTGGGTCCTGTACACGGATCCGAATTTGCTGGATCCGAGATCCATGGATGTAGATCCCAAATCCTGAATTGTAGCGTAGATCCGCGAATCCGGATCCGGGCAAAATGTAATCCGTGCAGAGCACTAGCAAGTACTACCACCGTATTTTCGTTTAACCTATTCTAATAAATAATAAAGACTCACTTGTACACCGTCGTAGCCTTTTCACCGTTAAGGAATGATTCTTTAACTCTCCGAAGCATGTTTGGGCTACTTCTCATATGTTCACGCTGCAATTGCCTGGATGAGCTTTGTTATTCAATGTAATCGGGAGAACCAATGTCAGGTGACGCCGTGTCGTCTGACCAGATATACTGCACTTGACAGGTTCCATAGGGTCGGAATAACCTTCTTGCTGGTCGCGCTCAACGTCGAGCTCCGAAGAATTGCTCAGTTGAGAGGTAGGTTTTGTTGATATGTCAACTGCGACTTCCGGACTCAATATTTTTAAGGTAAAGGATTTTCGAACCGCAGATGAGCATCCTGGTTTTTCAATTGCGCTCGATGAGCCTAATAATTACAAGAAAGAGGAGAGTTTCTTTATTACTTATGGTTTATTCCACAACACCTAACGAAGGTTCAGGAAATGTAATATTTCACTTCGAATAGTGTGTGATCATTAAACTACCTGGGTGTAAGTAGTTCTTGGGAGTACGACCTGGGCTGTGCGTTGAAGTCAATTGTTCAGACACCGATTGTTTTTTCGTGCCAGATAAGTTTCCGTGGGGTGCTGCTCCCCTTCCTTGCTCTGTATCGCTGCCTTTGTAAGCTATCACAATAAAGGGATGCTTCCAATCAGCCAATGCAATCTCCTTTCCAACTTTCATAGCAACTCCTGGTATGAAATTAGTAATAAGAAGTTAATGCTTCAAAATAAACTTAACATTATTAAATAATTTAGTTGAAATTGTCGTTGGCATAGTCGCACCGGCGCAATAATATTCCGTGCGAAAAAAGTTTCCCTTTCCACGCTTTCCAATCATTTGGAACTCCTGCTTCGTATCGTCAGAATCTACCCGCTTCCCACGGGGATACGAAGTAGTTAGGAGATTTACCCAGTTGAGTCCGTCAGCACGCCATTCGTATGGAGCTTCTCCTTCTTTCATGGCGTACACGTACACCTAAGTTTTACGATTTATTGATTTCCCGAAAAAATGTAATTTTGTTTGTTTTTTCACGATTTTTAAAAAATGCTGAATGGCTTGGGATATTTAGTACGTATAGAAATGGGCTCGCCGCTTATCTATGAGCCTAGGAACCTTCTCTACCACAAGTTAATGAGATTCTACAGTAATAGATGGTACGATAAATGGTGCGTGAAATGCTAGTTCGCTGGTAAACCGATTCTGCGGTATTCTGCGATTTCTTAAATGCTGGACGTGTAGTTAAAGGTTTGAGTTGTTAAATGCTTCGAGGATATATTTAGCGCACATTAAAAAACTGAATTTTATAATCCGTGGATAAAGTTTAATTAGTACCTACCTCGCCTTCGACTTTTTTCCACGACACTGCTATGTTATGGTTTTTTCAAGGTTTTGCTCGGCCTGAATTAGGATTTCCCAAGCATTCCTATAGCCAGGAATACCATTTTCAGAGTACGCCATTTCGCAAAGCTGCTTTCCACGGAGTGTCAAAGACGTAAATCGTTAGAAAGTTTATAAGTAAGAAATTAGATTAAAGTAATCGGAGGATTTCATTTCAAATAGATGCACCCACTGCTGTTAAATTTGGTTAATAAAAAACCGTGAAGTAGCGCTTGCGGTATAAAAAAGGAAAAAAAGTAATTTTGTTTTTTGGCTTTTAGGTCGTTAAGCTTCTTTTGAGTTTTAAATTTATAATCAACGACATATTGTAAATGGCATGATTCTAGGAATATGTAGGAGAGCTAATTTGAAGTGAAACTTTTGTGTAGCTTCAGCATAGCGAACGGTTTAAATTTTGTAACTTCGATTAAGTAAATAGTAGTTGGAAATAATGCTGGTTTAAAAGTCTTACCTTAATCCGGTTAATAGGTTTCAAATGAAAGATTCGAGGAGAAAACAAGCTAAGTCCCACCAGCGTTTGACAGTTTAAGACGAAATGCTAAGGGATTAAATACTGTATGCCTACAAGGACTTATTCTTTATATTTATTTATTTAGTAAGTAGCTGAATAGAGAAGTAATTAGTGTCAAACCCAAGCAGTGGTAATTGATATCATGCTCTTCGATTTTCAGGATGCTTTAATGGATCAATTAATACCGGATTTCGATAAGTTGTAGCGTCTTAATATATGGAACGTCAAAGAAGCAATATTTGTTAGACGTAAGGAGCAAGGCGTTTCATTTTTTTAAAACCTGCCTTAGGCAGCTTGAGACCAGAAAGACAATTACATGATACAGCTTATCATATAGCACAACCAACTGAGTGGCGCCCAGTCACAAAAGACAGGCACTTGATGAGCCGTACGATTGACGAATGCAAATTAAACGCGATTGCACAAGAAATAATTGCGAACAAACTTGGCCTACCTCACATCCTAGTCTCAGAAGCAGCTCGACTCGG